>DWHP01007826.1:0-10793 GCA_018247895.1 Parnassius honrathi
TTCAGAAAACTGCATCTCTGACGAATCAATTTAGCTCAGTTTCTTTTCAAAAGTCTGCATCCCTGACGGATAATTATTAACAAATCTGATTTGAACTTAACGTTGGCACAGTCGAATAATTACACACGCTATATTTCTTAGTTGAAAAAAATATATCAACTAAATTGAATCCACTTGCCCATGTGTGTGGCGTGGTTCAGCACATCAACGACTTACCGGACACATCGGTTCTTTGTTCTTTGCGTTAAATTTCGACTGACGCCCATGATCCTTTGATAGGAACCAGTAGCTAGATAACTAAGAGCAGTGAACACCTAAAAAAATAAAGTAATTAGGTTTTTTTATAAGATAGTTGGTAAACGAGCATATGGTTCACCTAATGGTAAGTGACTATTGCGGTACATAAACAAATGCAACACCAGGGGAGTTACATATGCATTGCCGGCGTTTTAAAAAGGAGTAGACCCTTTTCTTGAAGATTCCTAAGTCGATTCACATTAAGAAGTCGACATTCTTAAGGATATTTTTTTAGAATAAGGGTGACAAATAAGCGCACAGTCCACCTGATAGTAAGTGGATGTTGTAAGCCATAGACATCTACATCCATCCTCGATTAAGAATCAAAATGCAGACGCGTTTTCATCTATGACGACTAAACTGGATTACGTCGTTACCAGTAAGACGAGTCTCCGGTTCTCTACACTCATCCTACGAAACTTAGCAGCATTATGATGCTATTTAACGCTGAAATTCTTTGAGAGGGTGGTCCTTCCCCGTTCAACCATTCCTGATACGAGCATAATATAACTGCACCATGGCTCTACCACCTTATTTATCATGACGTTGACTGTCTGCTCGTTTGTCACCCTTACTTCTAAAAAAAGCAGTGTGTGTACATTATGTTCAGTGTATGTGAACGCATTTTCCTTCATATGTCGATCTTCTGTTCACCACGTTCAAGTGAGGTTCCATGAAGATGGAGACATGGTATACTACTTTTATATGCCAAATGATACCAAAATAATTTTATTATAAATAAGAAATACATTAACGAATAGATATGGAACTTAAATATTCTACATAAATACGAGTTTTGTTTACACTGAAACATTTCAATTGATTGTTCGAGAAGTGATAATAGAAAAATTGATATTTTAATTAAAAGTAAATTCGACATCAAATAACTACAAAGAACAATATTATTGCCATATAATACCTTCTGAAGTCGGTGAAAAGACTTATTGTATAGAATAATTAAAGCCCCGAATTCAGGAGCCTACTAAAGGAGAAATATTTTACAAAGAAATAAATTATTGCTGTAAGGTGGATTTTCTTTTTAATGTACTAAGGAACCTCAGTAGAACCTAGTAAAAAAATATTTCCAATAAAACTTCATTCCCTATTTAGGGTTCCATTTGTTTTCTTCAATTGATATGGGATCACTCCCGTATCCCATATCAATTGAAGAAAACAAATTGAAATAAAAATAATACGTACTAAGATATCGCTTAACGTACAAAAACGACTGACAGTCAAATTGAGAATCTCTTTCTTTTTTAAATCTATTAAGAAAAGAAGAGATTCTAAATCATGCATCCAAAATGAAATTACGGCATTATAATGATTAGCCTCATAATGAATAATGGAATATAAAATGTACGTCTGTCTCTAATTAATATTCTCTTCTTATAATCAAAAACATCATTGAAATAAATAATCATATCGTAACGGTGTATTATTTATCTTTGCGTGTAGTTAAAAACCAAAATTAAAGAAATTCTGAATTTTATTTTAGCATTTATAATTAAATGTGTTTTTATAATCTTTAAAATAAACATTCATCCGTTCATGATTATATAACATCTTAATAACTAAATCCGTTGAGGTCATATTAACACAATATATACGGTTTGCCAAAAATTCTTTGTGCTGTCACTTCTTAAAAATGTATTCGTTAATATTTTTGATTTTTAACAGCATAGGTACGATAGCAGCATACAGAATAATAATATAATCATCGTCATCATCTCAACCTTTCACAAATCCGCTGCTGAACGTAGGCCTCTCCCAAAGAATGACACGAAGCACGGTGCTGAGCCACCTGCATCAATCGACTTCCTGCATGTCTTACTAAATCTAATGTAATCTATTGTAGGGTCATCTTACACTTTGCCTACCGGCACGAGACTGCGATCCAGAACCTATTTTCCCCATCGTTTGTCGGTTCTTCAAGTTATATGGCCGGCCCATTACCACTTCAGCTAACTAATCCGTTGGGGTATGTCGGTCACTCTGGTTCTGCTATGGATATCCCCATTTCTAAGTTTATTACGTAGAGAAACTTCGTGCGTAGCTCCCTCCTTAGCTCGCTGAGCGACCTTGAGCTTCCTTATACGGCCAGCAGTGGAGCACCATGTCTCAGATCCATAAGGCATGACTGATAACTCGCACTGTTTGTATAATCACGTTTTCAGGTTTAGAGGTATACTTGACAAGAAGATTTATCGTAATTTTCCGAACGCTACCCAGCCGAGTCGAATCCGTCGATTGACGTCTCAATCGAAGTTTGAGTTACCTAATCGGACTATTTATTCTAGGCAAACATACTTGTCAACAACGTTGAGCTTAGTACTCCCAACAACTACAAGCATTGGTGTGACATGAACGTTACACAACATGATCTTTTTTTGTTTACATTCATCTTAAGACCTATCCATTAGGAGACACTATTGGGGTCATTGCGTATAGTGCTTAGGTCCTCTAGTGATTCTGCTGTAAGGACTATATCTTTCATTGGCAAATCGATGGTAAGTGATGTACTCGCCATTGAAGATAATACCGTATCATTTCCAGTCCAGTAGCTTGAAAACGTCTTCCAATGCAGCAGTGAAGACTTTTGTGGATATAACGTTACCCTGTCTCGCACCTATCTGCAGTTAGATACGTTTCGTACACTTATACTGTACTTGGATAACCATCGTAGCCCTACTAACAAACACTTTGGCATTTCAATATACCAATAGTTGACTTGACACCGCTGCAGGGACTGTAGCGCCGCCCAAATTTCGACGGAATCAAAGGCTTTCTCATAGTCCACATATGCAAGACAAAGTGGCAGATTGTACTCTTTGGCCTTCTGTACATTTTGCCAAAGGGTATTTATGTGGTCTATGGTACTAAAACCTTTTCGGAATCCGGCTTGTTCAGGAGGTTGAAAGTCGTCGAGTTTGCGTGCGTGACGATTAGTAATGGCTATCGAAAACAGTACAAAGACGCAGCTCGGAATGGAAATTGGTATGTAGTTCTTCAAGAGAGTGTGTAACCTTTCTTGAAGAACAAGACGACCGTACTTCTGCTCCACGTCTCCGGAGTAGTCTCACCATAGAGAACGGAATTTAAGAGCTTCTGCAGGACTTCAGTATTTGTTTTCCGCCCGGTTTCAGAACTTACGCTGTAATTCCATCCCCGCCTGGCACTTTGCCGTTTTTAAGGTGCTGGAGAGCTATTCCGATCTCGCTCAGACTGACGTCCGAGATATCATCGAATTAGTCTCAGATAAGATTTGCTATTGAATTGTTGCTTACATTTGCGTGTGGCTCCAACGATGGCTGGTACTGCTGCCCATAGAACCTCTCAAGCTCACTCACAACCTCATGTGTCCCGGAAACGATACTGCCACACTTGGTCTTCAGCTTCCACAGTTGACAAAGACTTTGGAACTTTGGTTGCGTTCGATCAATGCTTCGATACGAGCGGTATTGAAGTTGCGTTAGCTACGCCGCATGCATTTGGAGATCTGTCTGACCAGTAGTCGGTATGCTGTCAAATCAGCTGAAGAATATAGCTTCATTCCCGTTTAATATCCATGAGATTAAGACTGAGATCAGAAAGTTTTTGTGTTGTTCTGCGACGGGTTTTACAGAACTTAGCTCCGATGTAGCTTATACAGTTTCCATGTGCTTGTCATTTATATCGTCCATTGCATTGCAGTCTTCTAGGCACTGAAAAGCTGAAAGTTTTCGAGACTTTGAATTAGAGCACGAAGAGGACAGAGCGTTGACTAGATCAGACGAAACCTCTTCAACTTAACCTTTAGGTTCATTGTGTTCAGCAATCTTTATGTTATCGCTGCCAGTTTTCACCCTAGCGATCAATGAGACATCACTGAACAGTTGTCGTCTAATCGTCATATTTTGTCGAAGCGTCGAGGTTTATTGCCTGTGGAACCGCTTCTGGAAGAAAAGTTCATCATAAAGAGTCCATTTTTGTCCATAAAGTGGGACAACTGCTGGCCCCTTGGGTTCCATTCTCTCTTGTGTCTAATTTTGCGACCAAGTATCCTATTAACACCATATAATGGGTTTTGCAGGAATACATGGCTTAAGAGATATTCTCGTACATTTCCTCCACCTCCTCATGGGGATGTCCCGATATTAGTACGTAAACCTGTATGACCTTCAACGAATACCGTTTGGTGATTCTAAGTATAAGTTACGCAACCCTTTCTTTCTACAATCTTTACAACGTTGTTAACGAAAAACTTGTGGACGATAACTACACCTTCTAGGTACACATGATCCCCTCCCGATGATAGAACATGTTGCTAAAATATGGATAACCGTGTCCTCGCCCTTTCTTTGGACCTCAGATAATCCTAAGTATCTAATATCCCAGTGCAACTTGTCTATATCTTCTACTATCAAGATTTTCTTGTCAGTTCTCAGGGTACGTGCATTATATGTTGCCAGGTCTAGTCGTCTTAGGTGGTCACCCCTGCCCCACCGTTACTATAGTCGCCAAAGTAGGCAGGAATAGCGTGGCCGCCGGGGACTGGTGGCCGTTTCTTCGCTATTCTCATCATGGGGTGTATATTGTCATAGTACCCACGCTTGGCGAGCGGGACGGCTACCGAGGTTCTTTTGTTATTGATGTTATCAGAAATATGCTGTCCATCTTCTGCCTGTTTTCCTCTGTGGCATCTTACTAAACACACGGAAAGATAAGGGTTAGTGGATATTTCCGAGTAGTGCCGCGTAGTGACGCCTATCTATTGGGCAGTTATTGTTGCCGTGTAGTAGTGTCAACCGCACTACACTAGCACAACACTGCTAGAATAATATGGGTATGCATAAATATACCGTTTGTAGCATGTGAAGAAACAAACCGAAGGTTCCGGTCTTTATTTTCGGAAAGTAGTTTGTTTTACAAAATAAACCAGCTGCATTGCAGTGCAATCTTTAATTTTATGATCATGACTGTGGAAACGAAAATCCAAAAAAATATACGTTACATTAGTCTCAGCAATACATTAATTTCCGTTGATAAAATATATTCTACTCTTTTTAGGTTTCCGCATCCAAAAGGTAACCAATGGGAACCTATTACTAAGCCTCTGCTGTCCGTTCTTCCGTCCATCCGTCGGTATGCCAACGGGCTGTATCTATATGATCCGTAATAGGTACATAGTTGAAATGTTCACAGATTATGTACTCCGGTTGCCGCTATAACAACAAATAAAAAAATAAATTAAAATTTAAGAGGGCTCCACTACTAGAAACGTGTTTTACGATGGTACGGAATACTTCAAGTGAGAGTTTGACTCGCACTAGGCCGGTAATTTGAACTTAGCACAGTGTCTATGGGCTACAGTAGCTACTTACAATTAAATGGACTGTTAGCTCGTTTGTCACCTTTATCTTTAAAAAAATTAAAACATACGATTTTAGGCAAAACTCTTAAAACAATTAAAAAAAATACTTTTAATAAGTTTAAACACCCTCAACACGGTAAAGTCGAATCCTACTTGACAGTGTGTGTATGAATATCCATTACTCCATGCTGTCCAAGAGAGTGTAAGAGGTGACAGGAGGAAAATAACTAGGAGATGGGCAGCAGAATCTTTCTAATAGCAATAAAAAAAATTGCTGTTGCCAACCCACCTTCTAAGCGCGGCAACTATAGCAAATATCCTCCTTACAAGGAAATGGGGAAGCCATTGTTCAGCTTGGATTGTCATGCTCTGTGATGAATTAATTGAAATGAAAGAAATTTTAACTGAGTGAACGGAAAGTCGACTTTAAAAAACTAAAAAAACTATAACAATAAGAATGTATATTGCAACTCGATATCTTTGTCAATTGTGAATCGACTTCGATTCTGTATTTATTAAGTACCTAGTGTATACTTCAGTGATATATATAGATATATATACTTCAGGAGCGGTCCCATATAATCTCGAGGTATAATTCCATCCGCAAGAGTGGCAAAATATGGAAGAATTTATGTAATTATTGAAGTAATGTAACAATTTACAATTTACAATGAAACGACACTGGGGTGGCGAGATGAAAAAATAACTTTCAACAAAAAGTAAAACCTAACTTAAAAACCCAATGTCTACATTCATAGGTTCTGAAGTCGGGGCTATAATTGCTCTATAAACTATGTCTTAACACTGACTTCAGACTTCAGAATTTATTGTATAATTATTTCATTCTTTTTAGTTTTTTTAAACGATTGTCACTATTTATTTAAAGATTTTTATGTGTATCATATTTATACGTATAATGTATGTAGTGAATAAAACTAGAAGCTACTTCACAACTTTTTACGGTAGAAGAACTGAGTTGCGAGACTTGTTTTCTTTACAAGTTATGTTTTTATCATTTAATTTAATTTCTTTCCTTGGCTTCTAAATTGAATTTTTGGTTGTGTTTTTTTTATAGGATAGCGTGACAAACGAGCACACAGTCCACCTGATGGTAAGTGGTTGCTGCGGCCCATAGACATCTATATCTATCCTCGATTACAAATTAAAATGCAGATGCGTTGTCACCCGTAAGGACTAAGATGGAATGCCTCGTTTCCAGTAAAAAGGGTCTCCGGTTCTCTACACTCACCATACGAAATACAGCAGCATTATGCTACTATTTCACGCTGGTATTTAAAAAGTTAAATATACGCGATAAAATCCGTAAAAACTAGTATTATTTCAATGGTAATTAAGTTAGGTGAAGTACCTATTCTGTATACCATATTTTCGTCTGGCCTCGGAAGATGCGTGCGTTGCAAGTTGCATGCGTTGTTACCTGTTCTGCTTTGTGATAAGCTGATAAGCCACTTCGTAATTGTAACTTTGCGGATATGGGAAGGAAATGAATCTCGACACGCAGCTATTATTAGTTCAGTAGTCAGGGTAGCTTCAACTTTGTAGTATCAATATGGTTTTATTCAATAAATAAATTTATTATTATTATTATTTAACGATAGAAGTAGCTAAGAGGGTGCTATCTACCCAGACGGACTCCTATCCCGAATAGAAATTCTACCACCTATCTTAATACATAGAAAAAGCTCCATGTCCAGCTGGAAACCAGACCTATAAAGAAAGAAGAAGGTATTAAGAATACAAACCCGTGTAGACTCCATTCTGCCGCAGCAAGTTCGGCAGACTGGTGACGTTGTTGAAAGAGTTGAAATGATGAATGCTGTGGTGAAGGCCGTACATGCCGTTCTGGTGACTGGGCGTGCCTGTGAGGAGTGCCGCGCGGCTGAAACAAAAATAATACCAGCGTCAAATAGCAACTTAATACTGCCGAGTTTCGTATGGAGGGTGTAGAGATCCGGAGACCCCTTTTTAATGGAAACGAGGCATTCCATCTTAGTCCTCGGAAGTGATAACGCGTCTGTGTTTTGATTCTTAATCGAGTATAAATGTAGATGTCTATGGGCCACAGCATCCACTTACCATCAGGTGGACTGTGTGCTCGTTTGAGTCGCTTGCCACTCTTATTCTATAAAAAAGGTATGTTATTTGTTCTGAAATTCTTCCCGCTTTAGTGCTTTTTGCTCGACAATTGCGGGTACACAGTCAGTTATATTTTCATATAATTGACTGTTATATGAAAATATAACTGACTGCACATGGTACCATAAGAAAGCAAACCACTAGGCTAAGTAGACATTAGACATAAACATACGTAATTGGTATTATAGCAGGCAGCGCAGCAGAAACTACAAACAAAATTAGAATAAATGCAAAAAAAATTACATAGAATACTAAAAAATGTTTTAATCAAGTTTTATTCAGGATAAACAAGGCAATAAGTACACAAGTACATATAAATAGGATGAAGTGTCTGTCTTTAATATTGAAACACCTGGCTTCTATTAAGCCAAGGATATTATTTGCACATTATTAAGACAAACGTGCTGGACACGCTATTAAAAAATATTAAAACAAACAAACATTTAAAAAATTTTTGTCATTCTTCTGTCGGTCTGGTCGGGCTCACAAGCAAGTAACAGCACTAAGAATTTTTCATTTATTTATTTTATCTTCAAGGGAAACATACACAATTTTAGTCTTTTACATAACACATATTAATCTTACATTTAACAATAAAGTTTCCACAGTTAAATAACGCATCGACAACAAATGAACATCATGACAAACTTAGGTGTGACGATGCTGATATGAATACTTTAGCTAAGTCTTATCTTAACAAAGACTTAGTCGTCATATTTTTACGTATTATAAGCTAGTACTTAACAATCCCATCAGATGATGAAGCCATAGATGATAAATCACTCAGTCTTAGCATAACAAAGGTATATACTATTCATGTATTTATAACTTACTTTAAACTAGATATCTCAAAAGACTTCGAAGTTAAATTTATGAAAAGCAAATGTGGACTAAGTCGTGAAAATAACGATTTATAATCTAAAGAAAATGTACAAAAACTGATTCAATTCTGCTTATCATCAAACGGTTAAATCCGACATTTCTACTACTAGTGTATGAGCACGCGCATGTTGTTGCGTAGTAAATACTCGTATTGTATTTTGTGATAGGGTTTATAACGCAGCCTTTATTTTGCTTCCTTTTTATTTTCTTATCAGATTATTATATTTAGATTAAAGTCGGTAATCAAAATTTTCGATATTCGTAAATTTTACATTTTATTTAATAAACGGCCATGAGCCGTGGTAGCTAGGTCTATACGCGAGTAACCCAGGTTCGATCGTCGTCGCGTCGGCACCAATAAAATTGTTAAATGCATTTTTAGTGCTAATTTACCACGTGCTAAGCAGTGAAGAAAAACATCGTGAGGAAGCCAGTATGTCTGAGAAAAGGACGTGTAATATATGTCGCATTGGCACGGTGAACACTTCTCCGTCGTCTCCTTACGAGTAAATTTTAAGTAGAACGTGAACAAGACAAAGGTTATGTGCAACATCCATATCACAATTATGTCGGTTACTGTTGGAATCACTACGCGAGAAAAGATAACTAACTTAGACCAAAAGGTCAATAAACAGCTCCAAATCGGCTGGTCAGCATTGCACTGCACGAGAAATCTCTGTAGAATAATCGTATAAACACGGATTTCCATTTGGCACGATCCTGACACCTCTCTCGCCTTATTTACATCTATATATCATAATATATATGCGTATACATGCTCGTAGGTTAAGGGTAGGTACCCTTAACTTACGAGACTCACTGGCCAAACAATTAGGCAGATAAACTTTCGTCTAGGTCTAGGGCGTCCCTTGTCGACTTTACCGTTCACTACTGCAACATAAATTTGCTTTGTGTTTTTGTTACTACATGACTAACCATCGAAGCATTCCTTTCGTAATCCTGGTCACAACATCGTCTTTCAAATCACACTTTTTTCTTATCACACAATTTCTCATCCTGTCATTCCGATTCAGCCTTAACATACTTTTTAATGACCACATTTCTACAGCATTTATTTTGCTCTCGTCTTCTGGCGCACCCAATTTCACTTAAATACATTAACTTATGTACATCACTATTTCTCATAACGTAACAAAAGCCGATTTCCAATTTCATTTACTGCTGGCCGTACGAGGATTCTCAGAGGCACTCGAGGAGCTTTAGAGGATTTGCTCGGAATTTCAATACTTAATATATGTAAACATCTACAGAAGAACAATAGTAACAGCCTAAATACATAAATAAAGTAGACATAGCTCTAAGGATTGATAAGATAATGTGGCAATGTGCCGGCCACATAGCTCGAAGAACCGATAGGAAATTAAAATTCTCAAGCGGGTGTCTGGTACCGGTAAGATAAGTGTAGAACGGTCCCTTACTAGATGAAGTGCCGACTGGAAAGACATGGCACCTGCATCCAAGTCGATGGATCTCGAATGGATGAATCCAGCGACTTGAATGCAGGTGGCTCAGGATCACATTTCGTAGCATTTCTTAGGGGTGATCTATATTCAGTAATGGATTGATATTTTTATTATACTATATAGCTATTTGAATGCACTTTTTAGTTTTATCTCACAACATCAAACTTGCTGATTTTACTGTTTAAAATGTCCAAATAGAAGAGAGAAATTTAGCATTTTTTTACTTTACGGAGTTACTATAAGCACAGTTCTGATGCGGATTAATTTACTGATGTAATAAATCAAATATGAATCGCAATACATACCTTCTTTCTTTTGCTAGAAACTAAAAACTGATGCTAAATCTGGAACCATCTCATTAATTAGGTCTCCAATATCGTAACATAAGACCGGAATTAAAAAGCTTTCGATATGGTATACCCAATTAGATACCTTTTAGGCTGCTTCGTCATCAGTCCAGTTTTTTAAAACCAACATTATAAAAAACCTTGCCAAGTGGCGATTTTATTTTACATGTGTCTCTTGTCTGTATTGGTAGAGTATAGTTTATACGTGGTAGAGCCATGCTGCAGTTATATTAAAAATATAGTTGTAGCACGAATGGGTCGGCTCGACCGGGG
>DWHP01007827.1:0-10793 GCA_018247895.1 Parnassius honrathi
TATTTTTGCGTACTGTGTAATTTTGCAGTATAATACGCAATTCATTTCCCTATTTTTCGTACTAAGTTTACGCACCCTGTGAACGACCTTCCAACATGTTGACGCCGTTAAAAAATCTTGGCCAATATATTCGCCACTACATTCGCCACTGTGTTGGCCAACGTGTAGAGGCGCTGTTAGACCAATCAATTTTTTTTAATCTGGTTGACTGGTCTAAGAGTTATACCGCCATCTACCGCACATAGGCGAATATCGTGTGTTGGCGGTGTAAGAGAAGCTATTACCGTGTCGAGACGATTGAGGAGTGACGATTTTATGGCTTCCAATAGATGGCGTTAAATTTAATTACGCAAACTAATACCCCACTTTCTTCTCTTTCAGCTCTAGTCTGCAAGTCGCGATGGGTAAACATACGCGACATGATGCGTCGAAAGATCAAGGACCGTCTGCGGAACCCAAATCAACACAGTTACAACTACAAGTACGAGGAGCAACTCTCCTTCATGATGTCTTACTTCCGGGAACCTAATACCACGAGTAACGATGAATATGCTGATTATTTGGAAAATAGTGCTGAGGGTTGCGATGTAGAGATGCCCGCGGAAGTGTTCGTAGAAGAAGGCGCTGAGTTTGAGCGTCAGGATAGGGAACTCAAACCGAATTTATCCACTTTAAGAAGTAAAAGGTCACAAGAAGACACGAGTCACCTCCATGACAGCACGTTACAAGAATTGAATCCAGCTGATCCTTTGGATGTATTCCTAATAACGATAGGTTCGACATTAAGAAAGTTCAGCCCATACTATCTGAACCAGGCAAAAAGCAAGATTTTCCAGGTGGTTCAGGATTACGAGCTGCAGCAGATCATGAGTAAAGAGGACCAGCAACCTGCAAGTAGTGATACATCCAGATAGACCTGGATTTGATTGTGTTAGAACTTTTAAATAAAGAAGGAGAACCGGTTATTACGCCTAGCGTAAGTCTACGTCTATTGAACTATGTACTAATGTATTTAGTACATTATGGGCCAATGTTGACGTTTTGTCAGTTAATTAGTTATATATTTAGCTAGAGATCTGAAAAGTTTTAAGGTTAATATATTGTCTTACAAAAATGAAGATACCTTTACAAATGTATATTTTTTTACGCTACTCTGTACATATTATGTTGAATTAGGTTACATCGTTTTAAGAGGATGTCTTTTATTAAGTATTATGCAATAATCTATACTGAATAAAAAAAATCATTCATTCATTCTGCTTTCTCCCTGGGTAATGACGCAAGAGACCAGAGCAAATTATATTGAAAAACAAAATTTATGAAATTAATAACACCTAAGTAAAATATAAGCTAATTTAAACGTGCTAAAATCTTAAAGTCGGTAAAAATTACTTTGCTTACTTCCTCGTGATGAAATAAAATGACGTATCTTACCTAGTTTGACGAGCAACGGTTAAGTCTTAGCGGTCAGCCAGCGCAGAGTCTAATTCTCCTATATAGATTTACACAAACGCCTGATTCTATTAATTGTGATCAAATCTGTAAATTTATTTTTACTCAATGTATAGCATTCGTGTATTTTTAGGAGTATAAAAACGTGAAGTCAGCCACAACATCTACTTACCATCAGGTGGACTGTGCGCCCGTTTGTTACCCTTATTCTATAAAAAAAGATTAGGGTAGAAATCGTTTGCCAATGGGAATAAATCTGAAAAATCGTTATGTTTTTCATTAGGATAATGTTTTCTCACGATGTAATAATATAAAAAAGGCATCGCTTTATAATCGATACGACACAATTTTATACGTGGTAGAGCCTTGGTGCAGCTATATTATGGTTGTAGCACGAACGGGTCGGCTCGACCGGGGCAGGATCATGCTTTCACAGAATACCAGCGTGAAATATTAGCTCAATGTTGCTGTGTTCCGTATGGTGAGTGTAGAGAACCGGAGATCTTTTTTACTGGATACTGTGGCAACGCATCTGCGTCTTGATTCTTAATCGAGGATTGATGTAGATGTCTATGGGCCACAGCATCCACTTACCATCAGGTAGACTGTGTGCCCGTTTATTACCCTTCTTTTATAAAACACGAAAAAAACGAAAAAAGAAACTAATATACCTTTATAAATAACTACGAGTTTAAACGACAAAAGTTTCCACCATGGTTATATAATGGCACTGCTGTTTTACTTATTATACATAATGTTTAGGGAAAAATGTGTAAAATAATTGTTATTTATAGAGATCCTTATAAGGTGATTATTTTGTCAATTGGCACTGAATACAAAAATAATATTTTAACCTGCTTTTATTTCAAACCAAAAAAATGTAAATAACTTCGTTTGGTTACAAATTAGGTTAAACTTCTTTATGGTACACACGGTCACAATTACTGTTAAACTTGTGGAACTGCATCAGTGAGTTTAATGTCTTGCATTGTCCTAACATTACGCTATGTCCCATGTGTCCCGTGAGGCCACTGTCCAGCATTTTACTTTTACGAGCTGATGCAGAAGCAGAATAAGTGTATCTTTGACGTAATAGAGCTACGGTGTACGTGGCAGAGCCATGTTGCAGCTATGCTATGGTTGTAGCACGAATGAGTCGATGGGACCTGAGAAAGATCACGTTCTTACAGAATGACAAAGTGAAATAGCAATATAAAGCTGCTGTTTCATATGGTGAGTCTAGAGAATAGATACCCTTCTTACTAGAAACGAGGCATTCCATCTTAGTCCTCAGAGGTGACAAGGCATCTGCATTTTGATTCATTATTGAGGATTGATGTAGATATTTATGGGTCATAGAATCCACTAACCATCAGGTGGACTGTATGCTCGTGTGGAACTCCTATTGTATAAAAAAACACTAGTAAAAACTTTAAGCAAAATAAAACATTACAGATTCGTTGTAACCTTTGAGGAACAAGATGAAGTGCTTCACTGCCTGTTATGGTACTGGGTTTCTTAACCATTTACATAAGAACAGAGCAGTGCAGACACTGCAAATTGTCGGCAGAAATAATCCAATCATGCTGCAGCTGTAATAATGTCCTTTCCGTAACAGCGTCTAGTATCAAATTAGACATACATTATACACAGTGTGGTGTACCAGCGCATGTGCGTGCGCAAACACAAATGCTTTTTTATTATCTCAGTCTCAATACGATTGGACAATATCCGATAGGTTCAGAAAGAGCTTTTGCTGCTCCGAGTTCCAATCAGTTTGGGCTAAAATCAGTTATTGGGTTTCCCATCAATAAGTCCTCAGTAGCAACCCGTTCTCAAAAAGTATGTGCCCCTAAAAGTTGCCGTTGACTCTACGCCTGATCTCTCTTCGGTCGTGTTGAATTGCTGTCCCATTGGATTATGGAAGTGAGAGAATAGAGAGTGCAGTAGTGTAATTTCAAGGGTTTTCCTTCACCTTTCTTCACTTGTACCACATGTACAAGCACGGCGGTAAAGAAAAATACTATGGTCAAAGCACCGCGGCGTACTAATTGCTTCATAACCTTGTTAGAAATGTAAATGAATTATAGGAAATATTCTAGAATATTCTATGCCTTAGTAATAGTAAACCGAATTTTGGTCACGGCAGCTAGTCTCAAGCCATCTACGAAACAGGATTATAAGTACGAGTCTAGAAGCTGTATTTATTCGAATTAAGCGAGTAAAATACCACCGACTCCGAACTCGGGTTCTTGCTGAGATTTCCTTATCAGCAAAACCCAATAACTGACTTTGGCCCCATTCGAATCTAGAACCACATAAACAACAGCAGCGCTTACTACCACTAGACTATAAAAGTTACAGCCTATATACGTCCCACTTCTGGCACAGGCCTCCCTTCGTTTCTGAGAGGGTTTTTGGGTAAGGAAATTTTTTTTTCTTATTCCTCAGACATGCAGGTTGCCTCACGATGTTTTCCTCCACCGCCGAGCACATGGTAAATCAGCACTTAAAATTGCAATTAACAATTTCATTGGTCCCGGCGGGGATCGAACCCGGGTTATTCGCGTTCTGTTATATTTACAGTGTTGTATTTACTAACACTAGACTATAATGGGCAGTCAAATATAATAGGCATTATAATTGTCCCGTTATGAGGAGTAAAGCTGTGACATTCAACTCTCGATGTTTATGGCAAAGGGTAGGTTCGTCCTAACAATCATTGCTATACTTCCCACGTTTATTATGATTAGTAATTCAAAACAATTGAGACGTTTGTGCAGTGTTATAGATAGGGCACAGTTCTGTAGTTCGTCGATGTCCATACACGGGTTATCCTATCACAAACAGGAAAAATATTACTACAACGTTACATAGCGTTGACCGCATTATGATGACAATTATAAGGATCACCATCTGTTTTTTGCTTTTTTAGGATTAGTCTCAATATTGAAGATTTTCGCGAGAGATATATTTGTGATCGATTGATTTTCAGTGTGATATAACTTTTATTTCGTTGAGAGATGAAGAGCATCAAGTTAAAAATAATAAGGTTTAGTGCAACAAAAGTGTGAAATCTTCTATCTCGCTTGTGTTCTAAGTTATCTTATAAAATTTCCAAAAATATTTTGCGGTTTCTGACAGATGAGAAAATTATGTAATTAGCTTCAGCAGTGACAAAGATCTGTGAATTCAATCGCCAGTCCATTTGACAGGCGTGGTGATTGTCGCCAATCTTTTGCACTATTGGAGAGACTCCATGACCAACAGCTGATTTTAGCGGGTTACTTTACGATTGTGGTAATGAAGTTTTAGATTTACTGATGTTAAACAATCAATATTTTGTAAGTTTGTCTGCAAATTTGTCTGTGCACTCTCTTACTTAGTTCTGTCGCTTGCACTGCTGGGTTCCTCTATCTGAGGGGTATAGAGAGCCAATATAAATATTGGCTGTGTTACACTTCATATCGGTTCTCAGAAGTGACGCTTCTCTGTAGCCTTTTTTTCTGAAGTGAGTGGCAGATGTTCATGCGCTGAACTTGTTTTTTATATATAGAATAAGGGTGACAAACTAGCACACATTTCACCTGATGGTAAGTGGATCTATGGCCCATAGACATCTACATTTATCTTCAATTAAGAATCAAAATGCAGATGCGTTGTTATCCCTGAGGACTGAGATGGAATGCCTCATTTCCAGTAAAAAGGATCTCCGGTTTTCTACACTCACCATACGAAATATAGCAGAATTAGGTTGCTATTTCACGCTGGTATTCTGTGAGAGCGTGGTCCTACCCCGGTCGAGCCGACCCACTCGTGCTGCAACCACAATATAGCTGCAGCGTGGCTCTTCCACTTAAAATCTTTTATAGGAAAGGTTGCAAACGAGCAAGCGGCTCACCTGATGTAAGTGACTACCGCCGCCCATGAACAGTAGCAGCACCAGGGGATTCGCAGTTGCGTTGCCGGCCTGAACTACCTAACCTAATTAACTAAATGGCTACCAATTACCATTTTCTGTAGAATTAGGTTGACAGACGAACACAACAACCACCTGATGATAAGTGGATGCTGTGGCTCATAGACATCAACATCTATTTCCGATTAAGCTTCAAAATACAGATACGTTGTCCCGGAGAACCAAGATTGAATGAGTGGATGAATGGAATGCCCCGTTTCCAGTAAAAAGGGTCACAGATTCTCTATGCTCACCATACGAAACAGCAGCATGAAGCCGCTATTTTACGCTGATATTTTGTGAGAGCGTGGTATTTCGTAAGTCGAGCCGACTCATTTGTACAAGTAAAAGTATAAATTAGTTGCTGTAGGCGCTACTTTTTCGGAATTCTCATTTGTATATTCGAAAAAAAGAGGCCACGTTTGCACGCTAATAATGTACTTTACATTTATGTATTTACATGTAATTTCTTTCTTTTTTCAGTTTCGGGTATGTGATGTAACACAAAAACATGGTCGTTTGTTGTTGGCGGCAGAAGAAAGATTGCTTTTTTTGTTATCGTAGGTATAATTGTAAATTACATGCCTATTTAGAGAGTGACAGTTATATGAATGTTTGTTGTTACAAATGAAAGTAATTTTGTGGTTTAATATTGTCAAATATTATATCTTATGATCAACTATGATAACTGTCTAATTTCACTTACATATAAGCGCTAGATAGGGTCACCGATTACTCTATCATCGTGTGATGACGGAGTAATCGAATCCATTACGTCATTTCATCCCGTGGGTGGTCATTAGTGGCGATTATGGGAAATGAATACGGTTTGTAAATCCGACAATTTGGTTATGCTTGGCGGAAAATTCCTAGATAATTGAATGGTGGATCAATCATAGAGATAATGGTGATGGAATTGAGAATTGTATATCTGTATGTCCACATTTCGGTAACATTGGTGAGTAAAGACAAACATATTATTAGAGTGGTCGAAATCAAATATGGAACTGGTAATTCTGGAAGATTCTGTGAGATACTTGTGCATACAGCTCTTCTTCTTCTTGTAAGGATCGAAGATTGCTGTACGAGGAATATCCCACCTATGCCTCTGCTTCCATTCGCCGGTCTGCGTATCTTAAGTCTATTGAAAATGAGATGATACCCAAAATATATCGGAAGCGTAAGATATTTTTGGAATATCGCATAGTCGCCTCCTTCGACACCCATGGGACGAAATGGGGCGATGAATACTCTAACACTACGGCGCTGTCCTAAAATTTTAATTTATTTAGTGGTTAACCTATTTAATTTGATTCAAGAGCAACAGGATAACTGAAGGTACAAAAATAATGTCATTTGAGTAAGTTTAAATGAGTGCGGCGGAGGTACAGCCTCTGTGATATATTTTTATTGTGATAAATTTTAGGCGGTTCATGTAAGTACCTTTATAGTACACCGTTATCGTTACTGTTACCGTTACCGTTACAGCCTATTCGAATTCCACTGCTGAAAATGTGGTGAAGGCCACAGATTGGATATAGATTGACTCATAGATATATTTTCCACAATTGCCGTGCTTGGCAACCGGGTTGGTAGCCGCACATTTATATTTTTTAGTTGTTAATTGTTATTAGGATGCTGTGGCCCATAGACATCTACATTTAACCTCGATTAAGAATCAAAACGCAGATGCGTTGTCACGCTTGAGGACTAAGATGGAATGCCTCGATTCCAGTGAAACGGGTCTCCGATTCTCTACTCTTACAATACGAAACACAGCAGCATTAATCTGCTATTTTACGTTAATATTCTGTGAGAGCGTGTTCCTTCATCGGCCGAACCGACCAATTTATGCTACAACCATAATAGCTGCAGTGTGGCTCTACCAAATATAAAAGTATTTGCAGTAGTTGCATCGCTGTGATATTGGGTTGTCTTCTGGCGGTCATTTGGAGAATCGGTCTTGTCTCCGCGTAGTAACACGATATCTACCCGTGTGCCGTTCAGCCATATCCCTAGTATTGCGATAACGTGACCATATCCTCGATATCACGTTTTCGCCGGTGTGTGGGGTCTCAGTACTCACGTCGCCATCGGGTAGCTACCCACACTGTTGACGGTGTAGTGACGGTAGAAGAAAATCTATTATCTTATTCCTTTATGGTATAAATAGAGTTTATATACGGCACTGACCTCTCATTTCTAAGAATGTTATGAGACTGAGTCCGCTGTACTGATCTAGTGCTTAACTAAGCTCATTAATGGACTTTACATGTTCTCTTAATATTTTTTTCTTCAGGCATGTAGGTTTCCTGGGATTGTTTATCTTCACCGAGGTGCACGTGGTACGTATTATACATGGTAAAGCCATGCTTTAGTTATATTAGTAGTATACACAGAAATCTAAATTAGATTTCTGTGGTAGTATAGTTGTAGCACAAATGGGTCGGCTCGATCGGGCAAGGACCACGCTCTCACAGAATACCAGCGTAAAATTGTAACTTAATGTTGCTGTGTTTTGTTTGGTGAGTGTAGATAATTGGAGACCCTTTTTACTGGAAACGAGGCGTTCCATCTTAGTCCTCACGGGTGACAACGCATTTGCATTTTGATTCGTAATCGAGGATTGATGTAGGTAGATGTTTATGGGCCACAGCAACCACTTACTATCAGGTGGACTGTGTGCTCGTTTGTCACCCTAACCCATAAAAAAATATTGTTTTAATTCTTATGTGTCAGTTTCTTGAAGTCCGAAGAATACAATCTGCCACTTTGTCTTGCGTATGTGGACTATAAGAAAGCCTTTGATTTCGAAATTTGGGCGGTGCTCCAGTTAAGTTGACGGTCGGTATATCGGTCGGTATAAGTGCTGAAGTATTTATACAGTAGGGCTACGATGGCTATCTGAGTACAGAACCAGAGTACGAAACCTATCCAACTGCAGAGAGTTGTAGGATAGGGTGACGTAATATGCCCGAAACTCTTCACCGCCGTATTGGAAGACGTTTACAAGCAACTGAACTGGAAAAGATACGGTATTAACGTTAATGGCGAGTACATCACTCACCTACGATTTGCTGACGATATAGTCCTAATGGCAGAGTCGCTGGAGAACCTAAGCACTATGCTCAATGACCTCAATAGTGTCTTCCAACGGATCCCTCAGATATACCTCAAAATCTGAAAACGAATTTGTATAACCAGTGCGTGTTGCCAGTGATGGCATATGGAACTGAGACGTGGTCCTTCACTGCTGGCCGTGTGAGGACGCTCAAAGTTACTCCGCGAGCTATGGAGAGGGCTATGCTCGGGGTTTCTCTGCGTGATAAACTTAGACGTGAGGATATCCGCAGTAGAATCGGAGTGACTGACGTAGCCAAACGGATTAGTAAGCTGAAGTGGCAATGGGCCCGCCATATAGCTCTAAGAACCGACAACCTTTGTGGAAAAAAGTTTCTCGAGTGGCAGCCTCGTACCGGTAGGCGAAGTGAAGGGCGACCCCCCCACTAGATGGAGTGACGACCTGGTAAGACATGCAGGAAGTCGATGGATGCAGGTGGTTCAGGATCGTGCTTTGTGCCATTCCTTGAGGGAGACCTTAGGGGGAGACTAGCCATTTGCTTGTGTGTGCCAAGTGCTCGAGTGTATGAGTATGTATAGGAATAGTCCGATGGGACGACAATCCAACACGATCGGAGTGCGATCAGGTGCAAGACCATCGGCTTTGCGTGCTTTCCGAGGCTGCCTGACACCGGACTTCTTCTGTATAAAACATTTCTATCTATTTATGTAAGAGTAATTTAAACAGTATTTTAAGTATCGTGATTGGCAGAAGTTATTTTTTTTGTTTATACAGCGTCTGTACCCACCATGGCTCCACTCTCTTTGAAGATCGTTCAGGGTGGCGGAGCCATCACTAGGACGGTCTTGTTTGATTCGACCATGAGAGTCAGTGAGGCTCACAAGATTGTGAAGGAGAAGGTGCTTCTAGACAATCCTGGAAAAGGTATGTTATGACTTGTGAAACTGGGTTTGACTGGTGACCAACTTTAAATATGGACGATGACTATGGTTCTTCGGTTAAGACTATGATTCTCCGGTTGATGGTTGCATTTTGGAATCTAATCCTTTAGAACCATAAGCTCTTTCCATCGGTCTTACCGATTTTGGGCCTTTATTTGGTTTGTCTAATATGCGTTATTTTTATAGACTATGGGCTCTTTCTAACATCAGCTGATGATGAACTCTCTGGAGTGTGGCTGGAAGGTCATCGAACTTTAGACTACTATATGCTTCGTGATGGGGATTCCCTGCAGTATCTCTGCAGAACGCGAAACCTCAGGGTCAGAATGTTAGACGGTAAGTTACATTCATAGAATACTATAAAAACAATATTATATGGTTACACCTATGTGTAATGCTCACTCTATATTTATCATAATAGCTACATAAACGTACGTACGTTGTCTCTTTTTATGTTATTTTAGTGTGATTAATTTTGCCTGATGATACTAAATAGCAAAATAAACAGTTTGTATAACATGGGTGCTTGTTCTTTTCAAATGAGTGTGTTTTAGGTGGCTTAGGATTAAGAATGTTAAATTCTTGTAATTAAGTTCAGATCACTGTGGACAACTGGTTTTATTACCTTATATGCACAAAAAACAGGATTTTGAGAAAATTGTTTGTTCTAATTAGTGCAAAACGCCTGGAGAGCTTTAGAACCATATTACGGTAAAAAAATTTCGTCGCTTTCTTACTAGAACAATGCAGACTATTTATATTGAGTATTATTTACACCTACAAGCTTGAATTTAATAAAATATTTATTTCTAAAACATGATCCAGTAACAGTCGCAAGGCATTTAATGAGTGGGCGACAGTAGAAACTCATAAGAGCAGACGAAAGACGTTAAATGAACTTAACCATAAAAATCGTACATTATTTCCGATACTTTTGGAGAATATGTCAAAAATTAATCTCAAATGTTTTAAAAGAGTGTGCTTCACAGCCAAATCTTTACATATTAGCAACAAAATTAAGACGGCTGAGAATAAAATTAAAATGACGTGGAGTATAATTAACAGCGAAACCGGTAAGGAAAAACCTCGTAACACAAACTATTAATAGAAAATTAACAACGTATTGACGAAATCAATTTAACAAGTCGTTGCGGTGTTTGAGAAATAATTTACTAATATTCTTATCTTCACATCAGAGTCATTGAATACTTCTCCAACTGTCGCCGAGTCATTATTAAAATAGAACGTTAATATATGTTTAAAATAATATAGATTTAAAAAAGTATTATAAAGTATTAGTTAGTTAGTATTAGGTAGTTATTATATAGTAAAATATTTCAAAACCCTTGATGTAAAGAAA
>DWHP01007828.1:0-10793 GCA_018247895.1 Parnassius honrathi
TCTCCCTCTGTCGCCTCTTACGACACCCACGGGAAGATATGGGGTAGTGGATATTCTCAACCGCCACTACACGGTAACATCGTTAATCATCATCATCATAATCATTCCAGCATTCATTACAAACCACGGCCCTTAACCCCCTTTATCCATCGATTTCCTGCATGTCTTACCAGGTCGTTACTCCATCTAGTGGGGGTTCACCCCACACTACGCCTACCAGTACGAGGCTGCCTCTCGAGAACCTTTTTTTCCCATCGATCGTCAGTTCTTTGAGCTATATGTCCGGCCCATTGCCACTTCCACTTACTAATCCGTTGGGCTATGTCGGTTATTCTGGTTCTACTTCGGATATCCTCATCTAAGTTTTTCACGTAGAGAAACCTCAAGAATAGCCCTCTCTATTGCTCGCTGCGACCTTGAGCGTCGTCATATGACTAGCAGTGAAGGAACACGTATCCGATCCGTAAGTCATCACTGGCAACACGCCCAGTGCGTGCGGGTTGTACAGTCTCGTTTTCAGGTTTTGAGCTATACCTGACGAGAAGATGTATCGTATTTTCCCGAACGCTGCCCAGCCGAGTTGAATCCGTCGAGTCACTTTTCGGTCGAAGTTGGACTTACTTAGTCGGACTATTTGTCCCAGGTAAACGTATTTGTCAACGACTGAGCTTAGTGCTCCCAACAACAACCAGCATAGGTATGACATGGACTTTAAACATGATTTCTGTTTTGTCCATGTTCGTCTAAAGACCTATCCGTTGGGAGACATTATTGAGGGCATTAAGCATAGTGCTTAGGTCCTCCAGCGATTCTGCCATAAGGACTATACCGTCGGCAAATCGAAGGTGAGTGCTGTAATAGCCGTTGATGTTAATACCGTATCTTTTCCAGTCCAGTAGCTCGAAAACGTCTTCCAATGCAGCGGTGAAGAGTTTCAGGGACACCTCTTTGCAATTGGATAGATTTCGAACTATATGTTTCTATACTCGGATAGCCGTCGTAGCTCTACTGTACAAACACTTCAGCACTTCGATATAACAACAGTCAACTTGGCACCGCTAAAGGAACTGTAGCACTCTCCAAATTTCGACGGA
Source organism: Parnassius honrathi (assembly GCA_018247895.1). NCBI lineage: Eukaryota > Metazoa > Arthropoda > Insecta > Lepidoptera > Papilionidae > Parnassius > Parnassius honrathi. The sequence goes on from DWHP01007828.1 coordinate 1,095, forward strand.
ATCAAAGGCTTTCTCATGGTCCACATACGCTAGGCAAAGTGGCATATTATACTCTTCAGTTTTCTGTAAAATTTGCCGCAGGGTATGTATGTCGTCTATGGTGCTGAAGCCTTTTCGTAAACCATCATGTTCGGGAGGCTGGAAATCGTCGAGTCTGCGTGCGAGACGATTCATTTCTTTTCATTTAATATACCTCAAAAATATACTAAGATACAAAATACGAATACCTATTCCAAAGACTGTTTGGCACTGGAAGCCCTCTACTGGTAGAGAGATGTTAGCTGTGGACCTTGCCCTGGTTTTGTCAGTTATGATAAGACCTTACCTATGTCCGAACTTGATGGAGTGACCTGAAGGTGTATTTCGGTAACTACTACTGGAACTCCTGGACGAGAAGAACTAGGTGTGCCAAGTTTGGGCTTGTTATGTGAGTTATGATGAGATCTTACCTTCGGTCTTGATGGAGTGACCTGAAGGTGCAATTCGGTGATTATTACAGGAACTCCTAGACTAGTAGAACTAGTTGTACCGAGTTTGGGTTATTTTTGTTAGTTATGATGAGTTGCTATTAGTACAGGCCAGTGTACAATAGTAGTTATTGAAATACGCCTTCAGGTCACTCCATCAAGTCCGAAGGTAAAGACTCATCATAACTAACAAAACGAGCCCGATTTACCAAACCTGGTCTACCAAGGAAAAGGCGTGCATTTAATATTTCATTGAGACAACGCAACAAACAGAAGAAAGAAAGCCCTGATGCGGAGTTAGCATTATTACCACCATGTGATGATTAATGTGGAAACAAGTGTAAGACAAAGTTTGCAGAAAAAAATCGAACACATGTACCGATCGTGGATATCACGAACGGTACATGAATTTAAATTGGGAATTAAGAGGGTTGTTTATAAAAGTTATGGTTGAACCATGTACCGTAAAAACCCGGAAAAAATATGCACAGTATAACAGCCAAAGAAAGAAATGTATTTTATGATGATGTGAAGTTTGTCGGATTGTCTTTCTGACAACACTTGGATATAAGCCAACAAATAAAAGATGAATTAATTGGCACACAGTAAGGAAGTTGACGACTAAACAGACAAACGAGGATGTAGCGAACGTATAATTTCATTAGAGAAACACATAATTAAAAACATATTCAAAGTTTCAATCTATCAATATTACATTGTCGCTGCGAACATGCCTCCAATAAGTTTTATTTACCCAGTGACTAAATACTACAATGGTACACACACAACAATGAAAACAGACGTTTCAAACAAACATTTAATCAGATTCCAATTTTCTCTTTATGTTGAGATTTAAGTTACTTTAAATGAATTAAGATTGACTTAAAGATTGATCTCATAATCTGCCGTAGTAGATTAAGTATAACATTTTTTTATATCCTAGGAAAAAAATGTCTAAACGATTAGTTGGTTTTTTAAAGTTACCGTAATCATGCTTTTAATATGTGCAATTGCAAAGTTCCTTAAGCAGTGATTACACGATTTTCGTGAAAGTAAACACTTAAAGTGGCCTAAAGGGATTTAATTTTTACTTTTCGGTGGTAAAGTGAAATTTTTGTAACATTTTTCACAACAGTTAATTTAATTAAAAAATATTTTCATACGTAGTATTTATGTTTTAATCATTGTTCATATAAATTTATAATATTCTTGCAATCAACCACCGCTGCATTGTGTCTGATTAAAACACTTTACTAATTAAAGCCGCAGTAACCAGGACATTTATTGCACTTATGGTTGGAAAGAAAGTACAGGACATACAGCGTGTGCTACTCAAAAGAGAAATTTGTCGTTTTACTAACGATAACTGCAATAAGTAGTCTACTTATTGCGGTTATGATTAGTCACGCTCTATCAAAACAATTAACAGACCTACAGATAAAAATTACTATGTTTTAATGTCTATATAAATGTATGTACAATATAATATACTACAAAGAATTCAGCATCATTTTAACTGTCGTATAGTGAAAGTTTCAAGTAAATAGCTATCATAGTTACGAATATACAGACTAAATAAGAATTTAGTCTTTATTCTTGCTTAGTCTTATCTCGAAATTAGCCAAAACCAAGTTATTGCCTTCTTCGTAAGAAGGGCAGAGTTGTCAACTTGCTATTTGTATTACGATACTGTTTTCAGGGGAAAAGTGTATGAAAGATGTATATCGTTCATTAAAGTTAGTAGTCATATTGGCTTACATTTATCTATTATTCTACAAGACTTCTTAGAAACAAATGGACTACTACTGGATAATTGACAGGGAATTGAGGGGAGAGTCATATGACAGCGCCGATTATATGGCAGGTCGCTACAATGCTGTACAAACACTACTAAAATGAAAAATAATTTCTCGGATTATGAAGTGAAGATCCCGTGAAGATTGCAACCGAAATTATAACCTTTTTGGAGTAGTGCAAAAATATACGTTCTTTTTTTGCTTCGACCCGTAGATTTGAATTGTTAAATCGTACAACAAAACTAAAATTTATCTTAAAAAGTTTATCCAAGATCATAGTGCTTTGCCAGCGTCGTAGTGGCACAACCAGATGGTCTTGTACAAAGCTTTAAAAAACAATTATGATGACATTACGAAAATTTTCAAAAGTTTCTGCATAAATTAGTATAAAAAAGTTAATTTCCTAAAAGTGGCGCGAAATTTATTTATTAAACTCCAGGTTCGAGTTTAAATTTTTTTTGGAAGAAATTTTAAAGAGATTTAATTTAGTTAACAAAAAATACAGAACCCTTATTGAGATATTTGTGAAGACAGTATGTTAATTGTATCATTAAAAGAGCTTGTGAACAATATAAGGCGACAATCAGATCAAAGAACAAAAGAAAAACAATCAGAAGCTGAGTGAATACAAAAAGAAGGCTAGAAAAATAGGTACTAGTGTGGGTGTTGACATAAATAAGAGATGCGTTGATGCGTCTACGTATACAATCTCACTACACGGCGTACAAAAATTTAAAAGAGACACGATAAACATTGCGTTGGATAAGAATACTGTACCGTGCAAAAAATATGTATAGAGTTGAACGTGTTTTTTTAATCGCAATTTATCTATATCCGATATTCACACTACTCACACGAGCGTAAACTGAAATAACGATGTATTTGTGATTGAGCTGCCATAAAACGTGTCGAGTTCTTATAATAACGTATTTTGTATATACCCTACTGTTATGAAATAAAAGGAAATTTGATTTAACGCAGTTAATAAGAATCTTCATTTTTTTATATTCTGTCGAACATATTGTTCTCGATTCAATAATTGCTTCCTGGGTGTTCTGAATCACGTAAGCATTTATTTTAAAACTAGCTTTCCCCGCGACTTCGTCCGCGTGTAATTTATTACTTCATGAGTTAAAATTTTTTTGCTCGGAATCTTAATTCTATATAAAAGTAAAAGTTCAAGAGCCTAAGTTACTTCTTATAACATTAGCTATCTGCCAGTGAAATTTCCGTCAAAATCGGTTCAGCTGTTTTGGAGATTAGCCGGAACAACAGACAGGCTTGTTATAACTACCATATATTCATATGCATTAAGTAAAAAACTGTTGTTTTGAAATTACAAACGGACTCTTCAATTTTATTTATTTTAAAGATTTATCAAACTCTTATCTCAAGCAGTGTCATGCAAGGTGTCATGCAAGGTGTCATGAGTGTGTGAAGCTCGTCCTTGACAGAAAACGCGTCGCCACGCCACACGCTCTGCCGAACACTACATTGATACACTAGGATTTTCTCCTGTATCGTAAAAGCGTTTTTTAATATATATATTTTTTTTTCAAATAAGAAATGTACAACCAATGCCATATAGTAACATTATTAATATTGACGCCATGTAAAGTGATTTATTTGTGCCGAAAGAAGTTTCGTAATTTTAAAATAAAAAAGCATTTTACAAAATATTTTTATTGAAAAAGCGAAATATATTCTTTTTTTAATCATTATTCGACATATTTCTTTCTTTTTATCAATGTACTACCGTGTTTAATGAAAAAAAATTCTAAGGAATCGCTATTTAAGGGTTTATTTTCATTTAACTTTCTTTTTAATCACCATTTATAGACCTTTAGGCGTGGTTTTGTGATATTACAAGCATGGTATAAATTTGCTGAGGCACGGTGTAAATTTCGTTCACTATTACGAAAGTATATACTTTCTCAGACTTAATTCAACCATTACTAATTTAGGCCTGTACGGAAATGGTTAATGAGATATTTATGTGCTGATTATAACATGTGCTTGCAAATGACATCATGTGTATAATAACATTGCTTTTTTTTCGGAAAGTATCGTGTACGTCAAAATACAACAACAAGATTTTGTTCAAATAAAACGGAGAAATTTAAAGTAAATTGAATGGGTAAAAGACGCCATAGGAAATACGGAAGAAAATGTAGTGTCCAGAGAAATAACTTAGTAACGAAGCAGTCTATAATGATAACAAAGGATCTACTTTTTTCTTAATGGTGGAAAAACATGTACTAATATATATCTATGTGGCACATCACCCAATTACCATCGTGCGGCCAATGTGCACGTTTGTCACTCTTACTACCCCGTTCTAAACTTCTACTCTTATGCCGGCGCCACACACTGGATATATTGGCTCCAAGTTATAGTCTTGGATCCAATACACCAATGTGTGGATCGGTCTTGGCCCGATACTGGCCATAAAAACAGCAACCTCTCCGTGTCATCGTATGACAAATTTTGTAACCATGTTCGAATTACGGAAAACGGACGATAAACGGAAGGTGAATTTCGTAAGCTGCGTAGATCACGCGTGTCTAACCGAACCGAAAATGTGAGGAATACCAAGGTTAAGTTAGCGTGATATCCAATTTCGCAATCAGTTCATTTGGTGATTGTAGGAACCACAAGATAAAGGTGTGCAATTGTATCGTGATCGCCTCACTTAATTATTCACGTCTAGAATTAATTTACAGGTAAATTCTTTTTTCTCATTTCACAAAATAAGATGCACGTATTTTTCACAAAATAATTGTGTTTAAAAATGTAAATTTCTTATTTATTTTTTTATACTTGATAACTCTGCCAAAACAAAAACTGAGGACGTGACGGTCAGCGAGCTCTATGGAGCGGAGCATCTGGTAGGTACTGCTATTGTTAATCCACCTGTCAGGTTTTCAAAGTAATCTTCTTAATTAAGAAAGCCGTGCACATTATAGACTCAGTAAAGGCTATATAGACATTATGAACCGTATTAAGAGTATTTAATAAAAATATTAATAATATATTTTTACTACAATCTGTGCAACTGACATGTTTACAAGTTGTAGCGTAGTAATCGACCAGAGGAATATTTTGGACAATATTAATTTGTTGGATATATCAATTTTATCCTGATTCTTACATCAAGACTACTTATTTATAAAAATGAATGTATCTTTAAAAGAAAATGCAGAAAACACAAAACACAAGAAAATACATTTAAATGTTTTAAGATCATTTATCTCTCATTTGAGGAAAAGATCGTTTTCCAATCAATATTAATCGCCGGCATACGTGCGAAGATAGAAAAAGGATTATAATTGTCTCAAGTTTCTTGGATTACAGCTTCTGAGAACCTAGGATATTATATACAAACGTTTATACTATAGAATTTACTATTGGACACTATCGGCAGCCTGAGTAATCATTTACAAAGTCGAAAACGTTAGTAGAATATTATATAATTGCAGCATGGTTCTACTTATCACTTATTAGATTTACATGTAGTAATATCATGGTTTTAGCACGAATTGATCGGCTCAACTGTTGAAGGACCACGCTCTCACAAAATACCAGCATAAAATAGCAGTTCAATGCTGTGTTTGTGCTTTGTGTGTGAGTGTAGAGAACCGTAGACCATAGAGAAACGAGGCATTCTACTAAAGAAGAATGCCTCAGAGGGGACAACGCATCTTCATTTTTATTCTCATTTGAGGATAGGTGTCAGCCACAGCATCTACTTACCATTATTTATACTGTGCGCTCGTTTATCACAAAAAAATTAATTAACTGCAAGAAATTATCAGCCGTGCTGTACAAGAAAAATTCACATGTCGCTTTTTTCATTTTTTCTTACAATGTTGTTTACATATCCGAAAACGTGATAAATCTACACTTCAAATTAAAATTGACAATTTTCTTGGTGCCGACGAGGAGGATGTTGTTTACTTGCATAAGATTAAATGTTAAGTCTAATGCTCAAAATTTAATTCCATTCTATGTGGAGACCTACGTTCAGCATTAATCGCAGTAATTAAAGAATTAATTAATAAAGTCTAAAAAAGCACTCCCATTGTAGTATTTTATTCTTCTGGTGATATTAATAATTTTAATGATCTACCTATTGGATATTTCGTGCCACAATTAATCCACTAGTTGAATTACGCCTGATTCTATTATTAAAAGCAATAAGTGCGACGGAAATTAAGCTTATGCTTTGATCGTGTGCCAGAATAGCTTCGTTTCAGTGCCTTCTGGCATAAATATTTCGGAGATTTCATGAGCCATTACCGCAACTTTTCTTTTAAAACTTTAAGAGAGAATAAATATGTGTAAATTTGGCAGGAAGAGATTTCTTGAAAACTCTTTGGCCAGAATCCTATGAAAATACAGTCAATTGTATTTTAAAACACGTGCGGTACCTAATCAACGTAACTTCAATCCTACTATTAACATAGTACTTATTAATTATGCGATATATACTTGATTCGTCCTATGACAAAAATAGTTTCTAATTAGCCTCGGATTTAAAGAGATTTTCTGTTTCACGAAAGATGCTCCGCGTAAGTCAACCCAACTAAAATTTAAGGTATAGAATTTGACGACAGAAGGGGTCTCCGGTTATCTACACTGACCATATAAAACGCAGCAGCTTAAGCTGCCATTTTACGACAGTGTACCGTCACAGCCTAATCCTAAGTCCACACGGCGCGCTGCTATCAACGCACAAACAACAGAGCGCTGCCGCTCCGACGTCGCAAGCAGTACACCCATTCCCCTTCGTCTCGGTAGCTTTCATTCGCTCGTGTGCGCGTTGCGTCAACATAGCGCATCTTGTGTACACTATGGTTATTAGCATGTAAAACGACGCAGTAACAGCACTACGTCAACGCAACGCTGACGCAACGCGCCGTGTGGACATGGGGCAGGTTCAAACGGTGCGTTGCGTCAGCGTTGCGCTGCGTTGACGCAATGCGCACACAACTGACTGAAAGCACCTGAGATGAAGGGGAAGGGGTGTACTACTTGCGACGCCGGAGCGGCTGCGCACAGTTTTTTGTGCGTTGATAGTACGCAAGTTAATTTCGTTTTTTCTTTGAGTTTAATTTGCGGAGTGAAATGAGTACAATTAAAGAAAATGATATAGATTACTTCATTTCATTAATTCAGGAAATTTTCAAATATATAATTACTTGATAACGACTCTCTAAACTTTAATGACTCTGATGATAATTTTTGATTATAAACATTATAAAATAAACAGACAAAAAAAAACTTGAGAGGTGGCAAGGGACACTCGGATGGAACGAAGTACCTTTATACATACACACACACACGCGACACTTGCTACCTAACTCCATCAGCAATATCCGGAACTTGTGCAGAAACACTGTCAGAATTCATTATTGTTATTATTATTTATTATGTACAAAAAACCTGTACACTCAACAAAAATAATCGTCGCGACACCACACTGTTCAATGCGAAATAGAAAGGCGAAACGAAAGTAACTGGCTTGCTTTCTATGAGAGAGAGAGAGAGAGAGAGAGAAAGACAGACAGACAGAGAAACACGTGCACACCGCATGGCTTACAACTATAGCAAAAAGTGTTTTTACAACTTTTGGTCTTAATTTTTTCCGTCTAGCCCCCTTTCGCAACGTAAGGAACTTCTTTCCAAAAGTATAATAATATTTTAATTGGCTCTACTGGACTCCTCATATTAGTATAGTTTTTCTGTACGTTTGGTTCTAAGGACTTCAATAAATATTCGAAGCTGGACACACTCATTCTAAAGAAATTATGGAACTCCTTTTCGTCGAACAGCAACTCCTGATATTCTAACAAAAAACTGTTCGTCAATATTTCTAAATGAAATTAAGGAACACATCTAATACCGTCTTGTGATTTTGTTACGACTACGTTGTAGCAATGCTTCGATGACGCGACGCCAGTGTGGCCGGTAATGCGTCAAAATATTTGCGTTATAATATTAATATAATATAATCATATGTGCGACGACAAAACGCAACGCGACGCGCCGTGTGAACTCGCTCATACCCTTACACTTACCCAGTCAATTCGACCAATATACATGCTACAACCATAATATAGCTGTAATGTGGCTCCATCACGAAGAACAAAGTACTATGTACAAATACGATAGACAACATTATTTACTACAAAATCGTTGTATAAAAAGAAATCAAATGATATTATTCAAAATTATTCGTAACTCTTAAGTCGTAGGACTTAATTCGCCATCCTAGTATAATTAATTTAAGCGAAAAAAAAACTTTTCTCAATCCTTGCATGTCTAAATATTAAAATAGTATTTTATTACGTGCCTACGTGCATGCAATTTGTATAACAAAGTTTTCTCACTTTTTATCTTAGCCTTGGAGAGTTCGAGAAACAGATTCTTGAATCTTTGTATCATAATATGTTTCTGTACCTCGAAAACATTGTATACATTATAGTATTCTACGGTAAATCATTTAACGTATTGTCAATTCTTCAAGAAAAAATTTTGTAAAAGACTGACAGACGCACTGACAGGCAGCGGGATGATCCCCAATTTCAACATGAAACACAAAAAATGTAGGTAAAGCGAAGTCCAGCGAGCATAGCCGCTACGAAAAAGCTAACTTTCTTTTAAAATGTTTAGCTTTATGTACTTTTATTTAACATATCAACTATTCGCACAGTGTAGATTACGACAAAATATGCGATTGTTAAGCGTAATTAAGAGTAACTTTAATTGAATGAAGTAGTCTGATAATAAGCGTTATCGGATTACTTCCTTCAATTAATGCAGACCGGCCTTTTGTTAATTTCAGCAGTGGATATGAAACCGAAAATTTTGGTTAATATTCTTTATTATAAGAAATGTTATTAGATATTATATAAAAGCAATAATATTATATCCAATACTTAATAGCACACAATTTTTTAATATGAAGTAAAGAATCTATTACACTCGATGTTCACAGTTGAATCGATGTAATTTATCACCGTCACGAGGCTTTTAGAGAAATAATACTATTTTCTGTGATTGTAGCGATCTGCAAAGGAAAAAATTGTAAAGACTATTATCTTGTTATTTTATGTAACTTTATCTTAGTTTTTCTTTGTCAGCTTATAAAAAATAATATATTGACGTCTTTTAACGTTAATCTTACAATGAATATATTTTATATGATATATATGACTATTATTTGACAAAGAAAATATCAATTGCTTTTCAGGCCCTATAAATTTGGTTCAAAAACCACCTAAGCGCATTCGCTATGTACTATGCGTGTTTTCATTGCTTACATCTTGATAATACTTCGTTATTGCTATAACATCGTTAATCATCATCATCATCATCATTACAGCCCTTCACAAGTCCACTGCTGAACATAGGCCTCCCCCAAGGTATGCCAC
>DWHP01007829.1:0-10793 GCA_018247895.1 Parnassius honrathi
TTCTATTAGAACATTCTACAAGCCGCCGAAGAAGATAAGTCAGTTCTTACCATCTGTCAAGTGTCATATTCCTCTACGGGATGCAGGAGTGTACAAGCTAGATTGTGAATGTAATCTCTCATACATAGGGCAAAAAAAAAGATCTATTAAAACCCGCGTAAAAAACATATATCTGACGTGAAGCATCAACGTTCCGGGAAGTCTTCAGTTTGTGAGCATATCCTAGGTGACCCCAACCATTACATCTTATTTTATACATCACAAATCCTCGCGAAGGAACATTGATTCCTACCAAGGATGATACGTGAGGTTATTGAAATTAAGAAACAACCTAATTTCAATAGATAAGGAGGCTGGGTACTACCACCCGCTTGGGACCCTGTAATTAATAAAATTAAAACTAAACCCAAGCATAACACTGCAGGACTTCAAGACCGAGTAAGATTATTTTGCGTAGATTGGACCATAAACAATACTTAAAAAGCTGAAGGTACTTCGGATTAACATTGACATCGGGACATAGTCCCCCGTGACCATGGGTGCTGGAAAACACCCAAAACGTCGGTAATTAAAAATAATTAAAATTAAATGCGATGAAATCCGCAAAATTAGTTGTAATGAACGTTTAGTGTTCGCGTAAATATAAGTCACTGTTTTAGTTAAAATCACAGACGACATTCGGGCAGGAATGGAGAATGGGCATGTTATTATTCTTATTCTTCATGATTTTTGCAACGCTTTCAGCACAGTCGATCTTGACATAGTTCTAGCTGTGCACAATTCTATTAACGTATCTACAGTAGCAACTGACTCGTTGAGTAGTTACTTGTTTGGACGCCGTCAATGCATCCGTATTGAAGACACTTATTCCTCGTGGTGTTCTCTAGATGTGGAGGTACCACAGAGTGTCATGTTATCTCCTCTCCTTTTCTCAATTTTCATACACTCTATCGTTTCAGCTATTTCTTTGCTCTAACATCTTTATGCAGACGATTTTCAAATATATTCTCAAAGAAGTATTAAAAATCTTCCATCCGCCGTGCTATCCACAAATCGTGATCTCGCAATTATTTCTGAATTTGGCACATCTTATGGAATCAAGGTTAACCCTAGTAAAACACAGGTAATAGTGACAGGTAGCAACAAACGAGGATTCTGTTATTGCTTATAGTAAGGTTGTAAAAATCTAGGGGTTACAATTGACAGTACAATATCTTGGGCACCTTAAATTGAACAGATAAGCAAAAAAATATTGCAGCATGTGGAAGTCTTAAGAGACTGAAATTTCCTGCCCATTTTTACCAAAATTGGATTAGCGCATTCCATTCTGTTACCTATTTTAGACTATGCTGATATATGCTACACTGATATTACCATGGAGCAATTAAACGAGCTTGAGCATCTTCAGAATATATCCATTCGATTTATATTTCGTTTACGCATTCATCATGTATCCCAATTTCGAAATCAACTCAAGTGTCTCCCTATTCGTCTTCGCCGAAATATTTATATACTCTTTACTTTTTTGTGTACTGTTAGATCCAAAATTTTCAAGATACCTTAAGGAACAATTTTACATGAATTTTCCTTTTCATTAATACTTCCATTTTTTTGGTTAAACAATCTCTGCAGTATACGTATGAATATATTAAATTAATATTATCACACACACACACACACACACACACACACATAAACACACACACACACATATATATATGTGTGTGTGTGTGTGTGTGTGTGTGTGTATGTGTGTGTGTGTGTGTGTATGATAATATTCATTTAATACATATTTCTTCTTTATTCTTTATATTTTAAAAACGTTACCTCTACACTAGGATTTTCTCCCGTATCGTGGGGGCAGTTTACAAACATAAATTGCACAAGGACAAACATCCACACCCGGAACAATTATTTGTAGGTCATACAAATACTTGTTCCGTGCGGGATTTGAACCCGCGGCCCCCAGCGAGCTGAGCCACTGCGCCACGGAGTCGTCAGTATATGTATATATATAAAATCATTAAATATTGTATATATTATCAATATGTTTTTATATATATTATTTTTAATAAATTTTATTTCAGAATCTTTTATATTGCACGTTGCACATATCCATCAAAATATAAAATTAAAATGTCCTTTTATGTTCGGTTCGTCAGGTAGAAACCGCTTAAAGCGATGTGGCCACCGTTTGTAGTTCATAAGTTTTCCGTTATTGTAATAACTTTGTTCAAATGCAATAAAAAGTTATCTATCTATTTACTTTGTCTAGCAGCGCGTCCAGCCGTGGGAAGTTTCGCACCAATAATACGACAAGCTGCCGGTGCAGAGCCAAAAAGAATTGAGTTCGTCTCGCAAAGGTTCCGGCTAGCTTCGAAATAGGTCACCAGCATCGGGTTAAGAGCCCGATCGACAGCCCGATTCCGCTTGCTTAGGGGTATGCGGGGAAGTCGCGGTCGATTTTCAAAAGGCGTACCGCTTGTTTCCTACACCGCCTCTTCCAATATGCTCCTCATTTTCTCTAGTTCGTGGGAGACTATTCCATCATCGTCTGAATCAACGAAAACTGGAATATCCACGGCGGCATCCACGTATGCAGATTGCTGTGCAATTAGTAGCGCCGCATTCGCAGCCGTAACATTTTCATCCGCTGAGGGAAAGGCCTCACGTTGTTGTCGTTTGAGTTCGGCGTTACCAATTATGATGGAGCGCAGGATGTACCGAACTCGGTCTGCCAGGTTTTGCTCAGTGACGGTTACACATGGTTCCAGCTCTGCGAAAAAGCGATGCATCCGAGCCCGATACGCCAACCTTCCAGTTTCTTCCCCTTTTACCCTAAAGTACGCCCACAATGTGTTTGCGCTCATTATTTGTGACCGTCGCATGCGACGTGCTCCACCAGCGGCAGGTGCTGCTTGCTAAGTCCGAGAAAATCCAGCTGACACCAAGCCTTCTGGTGAAGATGATGGATGCGGGGGCTGTTAGGTGGTTTTGCAGCGCCCCTCGCTTGGCTTTCGGCCCACATGCTGTCACGTTCAGCGCCAAATTCAGACGCGCCCTGATGAACTACAGGCAGCGGTCCTTTATACACAATTTTTTGTCCATCAACCGTAATTTGGGCGTCAATTAACGGGAGATCCAAGGCATTGACTGACTGCCCTGATGTGGTAGTTTCGTCACTTAACTGTTATGTCATCGGGCAATGGGGTCGTATTATCGTTATTATTATCATGTTGTTTACTTTTATATCTCGGCTTTTACCGGTTTACCAATAGCACGGGCCTAAGCCAAGTGTATATTAGTGCTGGATTTGGTATTATCCTGTGAGCTACCTTATTCAGTTACCTGTGTGTAAGGTTGTGAGGCAATTTGTCTAAGTATAGGTGTGGTTTGTTCTTCAGTTTGCAGGAATTTTCTAACTATTCTGCATGTATTTAGTATTACAGTTTTCTATAACAGTTGGGTGGTAAATTTAAAGTTTTTATAGATTAGTGTAATTGCTTCAGTATTACGCCGGTTGTCGATAGTACAATGGGCACTATAATTACTTTTCGAAGATGCCAGAGTCGAGTAATTTCATCTTTAAGTTCTGCGTATTTAGAGAGTTTTTCAGCTATTGTAGTTTATAGATAGTGCATATTAGGGACTGCTATATCTATTAGGTACCCGGTTTCTTTAGTTTTATTAATCAACCTAATATCTGGTCCGTTACAGTGAATGGTTCGATCTGTAAGGATAGCGCGGTCAAAGTATATCTTCGTTTTGGGGTTTTCTAATACGCTTTCTGGGTTGTATTTATAATATGGTTTAATAGAGTTTATTAGGTTACGTTGGTGGGCTAGTTTTTGGTTAATAATATCAGCAACTTGATCAATTTTAAGTTTGGGTTATTGCTTTACACGCACCTGTGATGTGTTGAATAGTTTCTCGACAACTGTTGCATTTTCTGCACGTTAAGGTTTTATAACATGCTTTTGGTAGATCCTGGTCTCTATTACTTGATCTTGTATAGCAATCATAAAGCCTTCAGTCTCTGGGAAAAGTTCGCCATGAATCAGCTATGCGTTCAATGCTTTTTTGTCGGCATTATTTTGGCTTATATAATGTCGATGTCTTCCATGTGGAGACTTATCAGCTCACTCGGTGATTTTTGTTTTGTCGTCGGTAAGTTTTTCAGAGTTCTGTGTAGTGTTTTTTTTTTAAGTTCAAGGGTATTAATTTATTATCATTTTGTACTATAACCTTGTAGAGTGTGCAAGATTCCGATTTGTTGAAGAAGTATCGTCTTAGGGTCGTAATTTGCTTGATATGTAAGTTTATTACATCGATTATTCCCCTGCCACCTTCTTTTCTTGGCTATGTCAGTCTCTGTAAGCATGATCTTGAACGATGTTTGCGAAATTTGGTCAGTGTTGTGTTTATAATCTGCTGTAAAGCTTTTAAAACAGACTTTGCCCAGTTGATAATGCCGAAAGAATAAGTGAGTACTGGTACAGCAAAAGTATTGATGGCCTTTGTTGTGTTTCTAGCATTTAATTGTGTCTTTAATATTGTGTTGATTCGATGTCGGAACTGTTGTTTCAATTTTTCTTTAGTATATTCGTACTGTATTTGTCGTGACTGCTTGTAACCTAGATGCCTCATTTTAATCTAGTGGTTCTATCTTATCTCCAGTATCCAAAGTAAAATTATGTTGTTAGTTATGTCATGCCGTTGTCGAGTTTATTTTGCATTCGTCTATTCCAAATTCCATTTTTATGTCATTTGTGAACTATTCCGTAAGGTAAGCTAATTGATATAAGTTGATTTTCCGTATCAGTGTAAATTTTATGTCATCCGTGTGAAGCAGACGGTTAATATTTATGCGAATATTGTTGCTATCAGTATAATGTAAGGGGTAACCTGCTGCAGATGAATTTAATAAAGTAGACAGGGGATTTAGAGCAAGACCGAACCACAATGGGCTCGGTGGATCACCTTGGAATATTCCTCTCTGTATTCTTATTGGATTCGTCTCTCGCGTTTTAGTGGGAGTTGTGAGTATTAATCCCATTTTCCATAGACCCATCAATCATGTTAGTAAAATAATTAGTTTTGGATGTATTTTGTACCTCTTCAGGACTTCTATTAGCCACGAGTGTGGGACTGAATAGGAAGCTTTTTTGTAATCAATGTACATGGTAAATAAGTCGGACTTCTCTTTCTGAACTTGTTTCAGTATAACAGAATCTATGATTAATTGTTCCTTGCAGCCTTGACTGAATTTTCGACATACCTTCTGTTGTGCAGCCAGTATACTATTGTCATTAACGTGTTTATATATACGTTCAGATATGCATGATGTAAGACATTAATATATAATTTGCAAACATATTATAGGCCTATATTTTGCAGGGTTATTAAGATCATTATGATTTTTTGGTATCATGTACGTAATTCCGACTGTCATGTAAGCTGGAATTTATAAAGGGTTTACTATAAATTCATTAAGATGATTATAAAGGTAAATATGAATGCTTGTAAATTTTGTATACCAGTCATTGTGTATAAAATCTGATCCAGGCTCTTTCCAATTATACAACTTATTAATTACCTTTTCTAATGTTTCTATTGAGATATGCTTAAAAGACATTTCTTGGATGTTTACATTGCTATTTCTAGTTTTGGTTTGTATCCATTTCGCATGAGTATTATGTTCAACAGGACAAATCCAGAGGACTAGCCAGTTTCTGTTTTGTACGTTAGCTGTTGTTTGTTTTATGTTTCGATAAAATTGTTGCAATAAATTGCAGTTGTTATGAAATAATATCCGTTTGTGTATTTACAGTTTCGGGGAGAGTACTTTCATTAAGATAATGAATTATTATTGCAAGTTTTTTAGATGGCTTTTGCTTAGGGATGTAGAATATGCTTGGGGTCATTGTCTTTAAAATGTAATAATGCTTGCTGAAAACTTTCGTCTATCGGGATCACTCCCAGGTTGTGATGGATTATGTAAAGAGACTTCAATGCTATTTATAAAAGGAATGTCAGTATTATTAGTGTCTTGTGTATTTTCTTGAATTTTTTGAAGAATTGTATTTGCATCATCTGAATTATTCAGATTTATTGATAGTTCTTCGTTTACCTGTTGTTTTATTTCATTTAATTTATCGTCACTGATGTATTTATGTGTGCCGTGTAGTGGCGGTTGAGAATATCCACTACCCTATATCTTCCCGTGGGTGTCGTAAGAGGCGACAGAGAGAGACAGGCAGGAGATGGGCAGCAGCATCTTCCTGATAACAACAATAATATAATAAAAAACTGCGGTTGCCAAACCGCTCGCCAAGCGTGACAACTATGACAAATATCCCACCATAAGCAACGACGCAAACAAGCTGCCCCCAGTCTCCGGCGGCACCGCTATTTCTGGCTACGGGGGCGACCACGGTAACGGCGGGGCAGGGGGTGCTAGGAATCTCGGTTGCCACCTACGACAACTCAACGGCAACATATAACGCACGCACCCTGAGAACTGACGAGAAGGTACTCTGAGGAGCTGGAAGAAGAGGTAGACAAGTTGCGCTGGCATGTTATTGGATTATCCGAGGCCCGAAGAGAGGGGGAGGACAGGGCAATTCTCGAGTCATGCAACTTGTTCTATCACCGGGAGTGCGACCATCTGTCTCAAGGAGGTGTCCGATTTATCGTCCACAAGTCTCTCGTCAACAACGTTGTAAAGATTGAGAGTGTCTCGACGATGGTCGCTTACCTGATACTCAGAATCACCAATTACACCGGTATTCGCTAAAGTTCATACAGGTTTACGCACCAAACTAGGCACATCCCGATGAGGAGCAGGAGGAAATGTATTAGGATATTTCTACAGCCATACATTCCTCCAAAACCCACTATACAGTGTTGATGAGAGACTTCAACGCAAAACTAGGCACAAAAGAAAGCGGTGAGCTGAAGTTAGGGAAATTCGGAGTAGGGCAACGGAACCCTAGGGGCCAGCAGCTAGCCGACTTCATGGTGAAAGAGGGACTCTTTATGATGAACTTTTTCTTCTAGAAGCGGCCCCACGGGAAGTGGACCTGGTTCCACTGGACCCCGACGGTTCGACAAAAATGAGATTGACTTAATTATGACGACCAGATGCCAACTGTTCAGTGATGTCTCAGTGATCGCGTGGGTGAAAACTGGCAGCGATCACCGAATGATTAGAGCACACTGAACTTAAACGTTAAGTTGGAGAGGTCTCGTCTGGTGAAGTCCACGCTCCATCCCCCTCGTGCACTAATCTAAGGTCCCGAAAACTTTCAGCTCGAATTATAAAACCGTTTTCAGTGCCTAGAAGACTGCAATACAGTGGACGATATGAATGACAAGCTCGTGGAAACTGTCCATGCGGTCAGAGTTATGTTCTGCAAACCCGCCGCAGAACACAAAAACTGCAATCACACTCTTTGATCTCATGGCTGTTAGAGTCCTATCTCATTAGGACGCCATGGCATCGACGCCGGCAGTGCTTCCATGGCTACCGTTGGCGTCCATGAGATGCCAAAACTAGTCGCAAGCCGATGTCAGGCAAAATTAGTATCACTTGTTCATGCACAAGCGTGGCGCCGCTGCCAAGACAAGCAAGCGGGCGGGTTCGAGCTCGTCGAAGACGTCGCCAAGTGAGGTAAGGTTCACTGGTCTTCAGCAGTTTTGACAGCATACAGGTAACTGAACAGACAGATCTCCAAAAACGTGTGGCGGGACTTACGCAATTTCGATACAGTATTGAGCGGAACCAGGGCTCCCGGCTTTGCCAGAGATCTGTCAGCCAGAAATAGCTAACTGTCGAAGCTGAACACCTGTGGTGGTGACCTGATGAGCTGTGGCAGCATCGTTTCCGAAACACCTGAGATTTTGAGTGAGATTGAGATGTTCTAAGAGTAGCTGTACACGTTATCGTTGGAGCCACAAGCAAATGTGAGTAACGATCCAAGAGTAAGTCTTATCCGACACTATGCCGATGAAATCGCGGACGTCAGTCTGAGCGAGATTAGAATGGCTCTCCAGCTTCTTAAAAACGGAAAGACCCTCGGCGAACATGGAATTACAGCGGAGCTTCTGAAAGTGGGTGAAAAAACTATACCTGAAGTCCTTCAGAAGCTCTTTAATTCCGTCCTCAATGGTGGCACTACTCCGGAGGCGTGGAGCAGAAGAGCGGCGATGTTCTTTTTCAAGAAAGGTGACAACTCTCTTGAAAAACCACAGACCTATTTCCCTTCGGAGCCACGTCTACGTGCTGTTTTCGAGAGTCATTACGAATCGTCTCGCACGCAGACTCGACGACTTTCAGCCTCCCAAACAAGCCGGTTTTCGAAAAGGCTTTAGTACCATAGACCACATACATACCCTTCGGCAAATGGTACAGAACACCGAAGAGTACAATCAGCCACTTTGCCTGGCGTATGTGGACTATTAGAAAGCCTTTGATTCCGTCGATATTTGAGCGGTCCCTTCTACGATGCTAAGTTGACTGTCGGTATATTGAAGTGCCGAAGTGTTTGTACAGTAGGGCTACGATGGCTGTCCGAGTACAGAACCTAAGTACGAAATCTATGCAACTGCGGAGAGATGTAAGACATGGTGACATTATATCCCCGAAACTTTTCACTAGTGCATTGGAAGACGTTTTCAAGCTACTGTAGTTCGACCAGGTAAGTCCAACTTCGACCGAGGGGTCAATCGACGGATTCAACTTTGCTGGGCAGTGTTCGAGAAATTACGACACATCTTCTCGTCAGCTATACCTGAAAACCAGAAAACGAGACTCTAAAATCAGTGCGTATTGCCAGTGATGACTTATAGAACTGAGTCGTGGTCCTCTACTACTGGCCATATGAGGAAGCTTAAGGTCACTCAGCGAGCTATGTAGAGCGCTATGCTCAGAGTTTCTCTGCGTGATAAACTTAGAAAACAGGATTTCCATAGTAGAACCAGAGTGACCGATATAGTCCAAAGGATTAGTAAGCGGAACTGACAATGGACCGGCAATATAGCTTAAAGAACCGACAACCGTTGGGGAAAAAAAGTTCTCGAGTGGCAGCCTCGTACCGGTAGGCGAAGTATAGGGCGACCCCTCACTAGATGGAATGACGACCTGGTAAGACATGCAGGAAGACAATGAATGCAGGGGGCTCAGGACCGTGCTTTGTAGCATTCCTTGGTGGAGGCCTATGTTCAGCTGTGGACTTTTGAAGGGCTATACGATGATGTGTCGCAGTAAGTTTTTTATGCTACGGTTGCTTAAACTTTGTTAAAACGAATATTTTTCACTAATTTTCACTAGAACAATAATTCTAGTTGTTTTTGGAAAAAAAAAATCTGTAATAGCCATCATGATATTTGTTGCTTATCTAACAGCTCAGTTAACGTAAATTATAGTAACAATAAAAACAGATAGAATTCGTTAATTTGTGGTCATGGTGTGCAAGAATGTAAAATAAGGTAACAAAAAATTACGATATTATTTAAAAAAATATCTTTGGTACTACTTGTATTTTTATTTTTGAATAGCCATTAGTTTTACCATCACCCATTTCAAGGTTATTCATTAATTACCGGACATCCTGTATAGATATAGATCAATGTACTGTATGAGAAAGTTCAAGGTCGCTTAGCGATCTATGAAAGGGTCTATGCTCGGGGTTTCTCTGCGTGTTAGACTAAGAAATGAGGGTATCCATAGTCCAAACGGAGTAACCGTTATAGCCAAATGGATTAGTAAGCTGAATTGGCACTAGGTCACCCATATAGCTTGAATAACCGACAACCAATGGGAAAAAAGGTTCTTGAGTGGCAGCCTCGTACCAGTAGACGAAGTGTAGGGCGGTCCTCCACTTGACGGAGTGACGACCTAGTAAGACATGCAGGAAGTTGATGGATGCAGGTGGCTCAGGACCGTGCTTTGTGGTGGTCCTTGGGGGCCTTTGTTCAGCAGTGGCAATTCTAGTAAAGAGCTGTAAATAATGAATGATCACCTGATACCCAAGGGTTATCTTTCTCCATCATAGTGACCCAAATGAGACGTAAAATGAATTATTACATTATTACATATATTTTTAAAATACATCTCTCATATAAAATTTGAGGACGTGTAGCACTATAACGATGTAAACAGAGCTTATGAAGAATTTATTCATTTATATAAACTTGCATTTGACCTTTGTATTCCAAATGAAAAAGTTAAAATATGGTATAAAAAAGATACATCCTGAAAAACCAAAGGTGTCACAGTCTAAAGTAAGAGTAAACGTAAAATGTACCTTCAAACAAAATATAGTGGCTCGCAGGAACTAAAAACTAAACGTTCGCTGCTGTAAAATCCTAAAGCGTGTAATAAAAGAGTCTAAAAGAATTTCTAACGCTAAATTTATCGCATATAGTACAAACAAAACTAAGGCAACATGTGCATTAATTAAACGACAAACCCAAAGCACAAGTGTAATTCAACCTACGATAGACTACATAGTGCAAAACAACAATGTTATAAAATCACCTACAAAACTAGCAAGTAATTTCAACCATCACTATATTAACCAAAACTGTAGCACATTAACATCAAATAATCATAAGCCACAACACAGTTCAAACTTGCAAAGTATGTTCCTTTATCCAGTAGATAAGTGTGAAAAAACATCATCATCATCATCATTACAGCCCTTCACAAGTCCACTGCCGAACATAGGCCTCCCCCAAGGTATGCCACAAAGCACGGTCCTGAGCCACCTGCATCCATCGACTTCCTGCAT
>DWHP01007830.1:0-10793 GCA_018247895.1 Parnassius honrathi
ATTCTATTCTATCAATGTTTGGTTTTTATAAAAAAAAATCTTATATGTTTTCGGATAAAATGTAGCTTAATCCCCTCTGGTATTGCTTCCTATCTGTTCGTAAAGTTTGATCACAATTGGCTCAGCAATTTCGAAGTCTAGCCCAAATAAGCGAACAGACGGACAGACGGAAAGTCGAACAGTATTTTCATTAATATGTATAAATAAGGCAAATGTATCCGGTGAGCTTTATTTTTGTGAAAACTTAATCAGGTTTTAGGCGTCCTAAAAATTATAATTCCTATTAATTTTTAAGTACCTTATTGAAAGCCGTGTCTAGTTTTACAAAGTAACTTATCTAGTAATGCTATTATTAGAAGGATGTTTTATAAGATTTGAGTTGAAATACTTACCATGTAAATGTTACGGACGTACTTTGCTTGATTCTGCATTGAGAATGATGACCTTATACAATTACTTTTGTGAATTGGTTTTGTGACTAACGTAACTAAGTAATTAATATAAGTTTGCGCTTTAATTGTGGTGTTGGGGAATCCATGACTTCAATAATCCAGCAGATGTCATAAGAGGTTACTACAGGAAAATGATTACTCGTGGCCTACAGTAAGTGACTTAATAATCATTCCGTTTACAAAAGGATCTAATTTTTTTCTCAAAAATATCCAGATAGCATCACAGGTTGTGGATGGCTAATCACACCGCTTTTACCAATCAGTTACTGGTGTCAACGATTTTTTATAGAATAAGAGTGAAAAACGAGCACACAGTCACCTGATGATAAGTGAATACTGTAGCCCATAGACATCTACATTTATCCTCCATTAAAATCAAAATGCAGATCTGTAGTCACCCCTGAGGACTAAGATGGAATGCCTCGTATCCGTTAAGATTATCTCTCGCCCTCTCAAACTTCAAGCCGGCCTATTCGTGCTACAACCATTATATAGCTGCAGTGTGTTGCTACCACGTTAATAATCTTAAATTTATCTCGTTATTTAAATTCTGTTCCGTCGTAGGATATGAGGCATGTAGATATTTTTAGCTGGTAATAGCGTGGTGGCGGTGCAGTCTATCGTTATTATCATGTAATCGTATCGTTTACGTTCAAGGCCTGTCGAAAATTGACTATGAAAATGGCTGGAAGGTTTTGTGACCCATAAAACTTGGCGAAGGGAACTGTGGCTTTATAAACATTAAAAACGCAACGCTGAACCGTTACCGTTCCGTTAAATATTGCTTTTGTTCCAGTTTATAATAAAACATAGCAAGATTTTTCAGCGGTTCGTGTGTAGACAGCTTTAGGGACAAGTGGGAATGTAGTGAAGTTACCGGCGCGGCATTGGATAGATCCTTATTGTATTTAAGACTACTTTAGTATACATAGGTATAGAAATTTGAAATTCCTAACAGAATAAAGATTTGCGAGAGAAATGAAAAGCATGATTATGGCTTGGCACTGGTAATATATTATAGTTACTCATATTAACGATATTTTTATTTTACATAAAAAAATGTATACTAACAATAAAAGCTGAACGCTGCTGCGTTTCGTATGGTGAGTGTATGGAACCCGGGACTCTTTTTGCTGGAAACGAGGTATTCCATCTTTGTCCTCTGGGGTGACAACGCATCTGCCTTTTGATTCTTATTCGAGGATAAATGTAGATGTGTATGGGCCACAGCATCCACTTACAATCAAGTGGACTGTGTGCTCGTTTGTCACTTTCATTTTGTTTAAAAAATTAATTTTACTTTCCTATACAATTTTTATTAAGGTCGATAATGAGCCAGCAGTTAACGTAAAACTTCAAGCAATCAAGGCTGCAGATGCGTCGTTATCAGTACTTACACCGCATTAATCAGCTCGTATCAGGTATAATCATCGTCAAGATTGCAGCCCTTCACAAGTCTACTGCTGAACTTTGACCCTTGCCAATGAATGGCATAAAACACTGTCCTGAGCAACCTGCATCCACCGATTTCCTAGACGTTTTACTAGTCCGTTGTTTCGAAGACTTGTGAAGTCCGCTAACACACATTGGGACAGCGCGGCGAACACTTCCTTACCCGTAATCCCTTCCAGAAATGAGAGAAAGCTGATGCCCAGCAGTGCAGCGTATAAACACTCTAGTTTTACTTTACCAGTTCATCACTCCACCTTGTGGGGTGCCGCCTACATTTCGCTCACCGATAAGAGACTGCGACTCGGGAATTTTTAAATAAAAATAACTCCTTCCCTTAAGGTTGTCCTGGAAGATATCGCTGTTTAGCGATAGAGTAACCTAAATATACATCTGGTATATAATTCTTATCAGTTTTATGTAATATAATGTGTACAATGAAAAAGTATATAATTAAGTACAATATGACCGATCTTAATCTCAGTTTATATAAAATGAGTAACAAACGAGCACACAGATGGAGTGACACTAATGGTAAGAGAATGCTGAGGCCCATAGATATCTCCATATATACTTCATTAAGAATCAAAATATAGATGCGTAGTCACCTCTGAGGACTAAGATGGAATGCGTCGTTAATTGTTAAAAGGTTTTCAGCTCCCTACACTCATTGTACAAAACAACAGCATTAAGCTGGTATTTAAGAGCATAGTCCTTTCCTAATTGAGCCGACCCATTCTTACTGCAACCATAATATATCTGCAGTGAAGCTCTACTATGTTAGAAATAACCTTATATTACATTAAATTAAAAAAAAAACATTCCCGATATCAATTTGTACGAATTACACAAAAATGACACTTTCGAGGTAAATAAAAGTTTTAACGAATATAATTCAATTAAGCTCAAACATAAAAGCGACATATAAATTTTGCAGCCGGAAAATATTTTAAAAGTATCTTATGTCTTCCATTACCCGGTCGGCAAGCTGATGATAAAAATTAACAACTTCATAAACGTAAAAGCATCGCAAAATTGTCTCTTTGCGGGGAAATTTCTTTTTATATAAGTTTGCCATATTTTTAATTTAATTATAAAACGACTTGTTAACTGCCGTCGCATTTGTTATCATAAAATAATATTTTGCTATGTAACTACGTATTCTTGGCGTATATTATGTTATTTTGAAATGGTATTAATAAGAATCTTTCAATTATTAGATAAAAATTATCCATATAATAAATTACAACCTACAATTATCATTACCATTATATACTGTCAAAACTCCACTAGTTTTTATAGTCCGTAAAGAGACACTAGCATAATTACCACGCTTGGCAGGCAGGTTGGCAACCGTAGTTGGTTATTTTTTCAGTTGTTATCAGAAAGATGCTGGTGCCCATATTCTAGTTCAGTTTCCCTCTGTTATCCAACTAAAATATCTTTTATTCGATGGATAACTTTCTTCTGACGTCAAAATTTCGCCCATGAGTTACATATCTTTTATTACGTAGAAATCTATGTATCTTCTAAATTCTTTAAATAAAAAAGACATATATTATTAAATGATAATTATTTTCAGTCGTCGCTGATTATTATTACACTTGAATATAACGAGATCACTAATTAAATGATCATCATCACAACCATTAGCTTATCGAATCAATTGTGAGTGGAAGCGACAGCCAAGCATGCTTCATATTCATACCTGTTTTTGACCTATAGATTACCTATCTATTTAGACTGGAAACATTTACTGCCACTTTGATGTATGCATATTGCTTATGGATGGTCACTCGGTCTATATGAAGGGCAATCGTAATTTGTATACAGTACTAACATCTATATATTGAGAACGTGTTCGTAGTTAATGCTTCAAGGGGCTGTTAAAATGTCAAAATTGTTGTAAAAATATGTTTAAGATTTAAAAGTAAACATCAAGCATCATTATTATCTTCATTGTTGTAGTCCATTACTAGTATACTGCTAAAAATTAAACTAGCCTGCCACGAGACGCATTTCTGTGCTTTTCTAATAAGTAATAAGTCTGCCGAAAACTCCGTTGTCAATTTAGTTTGCTTGTTCGTTGAGCTGTGTTGATTAATCTGGTTCTACCGCACATTATTATAGATTCAATATTAGTAGCTCTGATTCTATCTCCAATTATTATAGATTTTATAAAACACAGGAAAACTTCGAGTATAGCATCTCCATAGCCCGCTGAGTGGCTTTGATGGTGTAGCGTTAAATAACTCTGTCTCGATTCTATTAAATTAAAACTAGCAACGATCAAAATAAACGAGTCGTGTTATAATACGCTTTTGGCAATACGTTCTTTTAATTATCGAGTCCCTAGTTATTGCATCAAAAACCACAATTTCAGAAATTGGTTTTTGGCTGTAAATAATTTACGATTCGCTTTTATAGGCATTTCATTTAAAGATGGTGTCTAATGATGCGAAATGTGTTTGGAACGTTTTTTTATATACCCGTATAATTCTTTCTACTTTAAACGTTGGCCTATTTTTTCAATAAAGAAGTTTATGCTAGGACTTTTATGGATAATGTTAGAACTTATTCGACAAAAACAACCTGTTAGTTCAGCTTCAGCTATATCAGGCCTTTTACGAACGGGTGAGATATTTATCGTGTTTTTATTCGGCTAGTAAAATATTACATGCCTTAAGCTCGAAGCGCGTAGGTAAATTACACCAGAGCCTAAAAATCAAGACTCCAACGTTTTTCCCGCATGAAATCGTATCTAACAATCACATTGCACATATAAATGATATAAAGAGCACATTCTCAGAAAGATAAATGATTGTTGAACTTACTAAAAACATTTTTAAATCGATTAATTGCTATTTTTACATAAAACGGCCAAATTGGCCTCTAAAAAGCTTGGCGTGCTCAGCAGAGCGGGACAGTATTTCATGCCGGCACACCACCTGCAACTTTACAAGACGCAGGTTCAGCCGCACATGGAATACCGTTCCCATCTCTGGGCTGGGGCTCTATCCAGCGCAGAGAAGCTCAAATCGTCGACGACCGATAACTTTCCGATCGGCTAGATTCACTGGCGCTGCGAAGATATGTTGCATTTTTTTGCGTATTTTATTGCATGTACGACGAGTGCTCTGAGGAATTGTACGGATTAATCCCAGCTGCCAAATTTCATGAATGCATTACGCGGCAAATCTCCTGGTATAATTCACACCATTTGGATGCTTGGCGGTCCACAACTTTACGTTTCACTAGGAATTTTCTTCCGCATACGACATCTCTGTGGAATAGTTTACTACTGACGATTTTTCCGAACCGAAAAGATCTGGGGATCTTCAAGAAAAGAGCCTACTCATTTCTAAAGGGCCGGCAACGCAACTGCAATTCCCCTGGTGTTGCGGTTGTTCATGGACTGCAGGAGTCACTTAACATCAGTTGAACCGTATGTAAGTTTGCTACCTCTTCTGTTATAAAAATGGTTCTACCACGTATAAATCACTACTGGATACAGGCCTCTTCTCATGTTTAAGAGGGTTTCAGGGCAAGGAAGTCTCAGCTGCGTTTGCTCCAATGCGTGTTGGCAAACTACACATGTCATCGAAATATATTTTTTCTTATTTCTCAGACATGCACGTTCCCTCACGTTATTTTCCTTCACCGCCGAGCACGTGGTAAATCAGCACTTAAAATTATAATTAACAATTTCATTGGTGCCGGTGGAAATCGAACCTGGGTAGCTTTGTTTATGTTGTGAAATTTACAGCGAGCGCTGACCATCTGAGATACCACGGCTCAAAGCACAGGTAAAAATATTACAATAGCCAAAGTAATGTGTTCCCATAAAGTTTTTAAAGTGTTTATAAAACTTAGTGAAATAATTTCGCATTGCATTATAATTTAATGATTTACTATAATTTTACACGAGCAAGCACTTCTCCTGTACATGTTAAATACAATTTACTCTAATAAACCTAAATTAATTAGGCTTTGTATGGTGCAAGACTCAAGAGAAACGAAACACAAATTTTCCTTAATTTTTTTACAGCAACACCATAAATAAAGTAAAGTAAAGTTACAGCCTATATACGTTCCCACTGCTGGGCACAGGCCACCTCTCATTTCTGAGAGGGTTTTAGGGCAAGGAATGGTCCGCCGCGCTGCCACAATGCGTATTGGCGAACATGTCTTCGAAATATTTTTTTTTTCTTATGTCTTAGACATGCAGGTTTCCTCACGATGTTTTCCTTCACCGCCGAACACGTGGTAATTCAGCACTTAAAATTGCAATTAACAATTTCATTGGTGCCGGCGGGGATCGAACCCGGTTTGCACGCGTATTGTGAACTTTACAGCGAGCGCTAACCATCTGAGCTACCACGGCTCCCATACTAACTTTAATATATAACATATATTGGACAAGGACAAACATTCACATCGGAACAATGATTTGTAACCCAATACTTGTTCCGGGCGAGATTAGAACCCGCGGCTCTCAGCGCCGCAACACGTTGCTAAGCTACTGCACCACGGAGCCATCAATTCCCGACGCTTCGGGCACTTTACGGAACCCATGGACACGGTACCTCCGTGTGTGTTTGACGTGCTGATGTAAGACGTGTTTAATATTTAAAAGTTGAAGATAGATTCGTTAACTACAGGCAGGCGAGGCAGCAAACGCAGATTTTTTATTATCCTGATTTGTTTCTATTTGTCTCTTATTTTTGTAGTTATTTTTACGATAACCAGAGGATGGATCATATGGGATAGTAGATTTTCTTAAAGCAAAATTATGATAAGTAGGGGTGAGTCGTGATACATCCTACCGAGCCAAACTGAAACGTTTATTTATAAAAATATTTTATTTTAATCATGTGATGTACTTTTGGAAGACTTCGAAGGCGACAGTTCATCAGTCACCAGCATACGTAGCGCTCAGCCTTTTGGGGACCCTGAGTATCATACTCAGACGCGGAGTTACCTTCTGGTTAACGTCGCAGACATCACCGAAAAACAACGAAAACTATGACGGCGACAAATTCCAAATTCCGTATAGTCAATTTCTCATAAGATAATATTTTGCAAGAAATGTACGCGTTAATACAGATTTACTCACTGTTAAAAACTTAGAGTCCACCTCATTAAAATAAACTACAGAAGCCACTTACTATCGTAAGTAGCTATTGTAAGTGGCAGTCCATGGACACCTGGAACCAGCTCAAAACAAAACATTCATTGTCACCTGTTTGGATGGGTCGTTATACAGTCTATAATTTTCTAGATATAGGGAATTTCGTTTTTTTGTGAGCAAAACTCACAATTTGTATTTTGTACAAATTTTGACACCGGACTTGAATACAGGCCCAGACGGCCGTTGCAAAATCCATCATGGCTAATTGTCAAAACGTTGTCACAAATTTCTCATTAGTTTTATTTGTAAACGTCTCATCATCTTCATTGGACACCGGGCCCTCCCTTTGTAGAGAATATATGTTACATTTCACAGTATTAACAAGTCTATTGTCGATCGTAGTACTAGTTGTTTCTCACGTTTGACACTGCGCAACTTCGCCGTTCGCCGGTCTGGATTGGAAGTGCAATATTCACTATGTGAACATAGAACGTTACAAATACTTTCAGAACAGTGGAACTGTTTATGAAGACGGAGGTAACTGAAGACGTCAAAGAAGAAATATTGCGCCATTTAAACAGTTTAAGAAAGAAAATCAAAGAAGAAAATCGAGGGCTTGAATTACGTTTCGCAGTCAGATCGTCTGGTAAGATTACTTTTACAATATTTACAACATTCTGGTGTTGTAGTTGTTCATGGCTGACGTTAGTTACTTAAGGTGCTCATTTGCTCCCTCTTTTATAAAAAAATAATAGTTTTATAAAACTTATACCAAAATACTCAAACGTTGCTCAATTTTAAGATGCCGTTAAGTCTCGTGGTGTCTCTATCATTTTAAGTCAAAGCGACTTTGACACCACGAGACTTAACGACGTCTTCAAATTGAGTGGCGTTTAAACGCGCGTTTAATACCGGTATAAACATATCCACAACCTCATGTCGTTCGTTGGATGTCGTAAGAAGCGACACAAAGGGAACTGAACTAGAAAATGTGCAGCTGCCTGATAACAAATCAATACAAACACAACATGAGAACTCAACAAAGTAAACCTGTTAGTATAAAACTGCGGCAGCCAGCCCACCTGCCGTATGCCGTATACGTGGCAACAATGGCGTAATCCGGCTATAAGGCTATCTACGGAGCTGGTCTATGTTCAGTAGTGGACCTTTATGACCTGTAATTGGTGATCATTTGGTACACACTAAATTTTTCCATGGATCAAATGTATTATTACGAATTTTAACGCGTGTAAAATTAACTCATAAGAGCCCATCGAGCAAAATACTTCAAAACGATAGTCACTGTTAAGTGAAATTATCCTTTATGGTTACAATAATTAATATAAAAAATATTTATTAAACATCACAAAGGATGTATTTACCTTTATTCCGAAGCAAAATTAAATAAATATCTTTAGTTTCTATTTTAAAAATTCATAAAGTTAGACAAAATCCTAAAAATGGTATGTTGCCGTTTAGTTAAATTTTTATCGAAATTAGTTCAATTATTTCAAAACATGGAATTCATATTAATCTACAACGTATGCACTACAATTCGTCCGTTTTACATTTTTTATATTTGGCTTCGTGATTTAGTTATGAATTTTCTAAGAAGCGTCCCAAATTCGCCATACATTTTATGTATGAACTCTGACTTTGAATATAAATCCGAACGCGTATGTAATATAAATGCGAGGGGCAGCCTATTGGTTCTGCGAGCTTTTAATCAGCTTCAAGTATAAAAATTAAAAATACGCGATTTGAAAAATCTTACTTGTGATTAGAGTTGAGGAGGGTTAGGATTAGAGGGTCGAGCCAAATCTCACGACATTTCACAAGGGGGGAGGGCAGGTCAAAAGATTGCCAAAATTGGATCACGTAATTAATGAACGCCCCCTATAGCTGACGCTCATGTTGTATATTGATACATTATTTTAATCTTATTGTACTGTAATCTCTCTTTAATCTTATAATAAGAACAATTGTAGGAATCTTACACATTGTGTACTGTTTTAATTTTAATTTTCTATTAAATACGGGTAAAAATTCTACCGTAACGAAATAATTAAAACTCACTAAAACTACATTTAAGTAATAAAGATATGAATTATTATTAATTCGACAAGAGAGATTGGTAGTTAAATTTTTTAAATTCTAAAGTAATAACTTTAAAAAGTTAGTAAGAGTAGAGATTTCCATACTATAAAAGTTTGACTATAAAAACAGCGCATTACTTTAACCGAATTCATACGATATATGAAGAAGTGTTAATAAAAATTGTGTGAAAAAATGAAAAAATATAATAATATAATATATATTATTAATTATTGAACAAAAATTTAGTCTTTTATTCTAATTTACCATATTCTACTCTTTCTTTTCCTATTTTTTGCTATTCTTTTCGGTTCTGCTATGTTCAATACCTATAATGTAAGTGGACCATTAGCTCGTTTGCCATTATTCGATACTCGATTGTTTTAATATCAATTAATCTTTTTATGTAGAAGAAAAAGTGTCTTTTTATTATTTCTTCACATCGTACAATTAAAAGTGCATACTTTACATAAGTAAACAATAGCTATAACATGCAATGAACAGTCTTAATGCCCCAGAAATCTGATCTTCTGAAGTTATTCAAAAAAGTCATAGAAATAAGTGTAATAGTAAAGGAATAAACTTCATTACTATTAAAAAAACACTTTTATTTCTTTGTTTTATATTCCATCTTATGTTCAACCTTAATTAGTAACAATACTACCAGTCAAGACCCAGTCTAATCTTAGGTTTACAGTTTAGGTGACGCATATGGTATTGTACTAAGCAATAATAATTTAACAGTCGGCAAGCGCTTGCTATAATTAACAGTGAAACAGTAGAGCATAACGGTAGGGTAGTATATTGGGCTCAACCTAAGCCGGATTTTCCTAAAAGCAAAAAAAAAAAAAGAAAACAGTGCGTATAGGCTCACATTGCTAACGGCCTCCTCAGCATGTAAAAGGTTTATTACGTGTTTTGGGAAGCTGAAAAAGAAAGAGAGCCGAAAATTACATTAGATAAGACATTAAGCTCCGTTACAGCCTATTAAAGCCCACTGTTGAACATAGGTCTTTCCTGTAGATAGCCGCCAATATTTACCATAATGGCCAGGCAATCGTAGTTTTTAGTTTTAGATTTAGTCGTTATTATTTAATACTAGCGATCCGCTTACGCTCCGCACAGTTGATATCTGGATTCTACAACAGCGCCACCTACCGAGTTTAACTATGCCTATACCATTTGCGTATGTGTAAGCAATATTTTGACAAAGTCTTACCGCAATTTGATGAACGATATGGCGGCGCATAAAAATTAATTTTTTATTTATTAGATATGTGTTGTGTGTGTGATGCAACACAACTGTGTGAGTCTGACTAGGTTCTTACCACGCTTTCAGAGAATACTAGATTTTTTTTTAAACAAAAAGACAAAAACGATTCAAAAAAAAATCATAAAATAAGTAGTCTATGGCTTTCCTAAATCTAAATATTGCTACATTATTATGAGTAGATCCTGCCCAGGTGAAGTCGGAGCGTAATGCTAGTTATTAAATAACAAAAAACTAGATTGCAGTGATCATAAATGTTTAAAACTTATTAATTAATTTTTGAAATAAAGCGAATTAACTTTAATTGAAATAAGTCAGTAAATCGTAAAATAAGAATGTAAAATAAACGTAGAAGAAGAGTTCGTTAAGCAAGTGAATGAGTTAGTAAATTTTAGTA
>DWHP01007831.1:0-10792 GCA_018247895.1 Parnassius honrathi
TAAGTATAATTTTTAAAGAATTATTATATTTTCTTTTTATAATAATTCTATAGAAATAATTATCGATACCATAAAACCATAAAATGTTTATTATAACCATTAAATGTTAATAAAGTTGACGACAGGCAGACTTTGTACATGTAGTAGGATTGTATTGTATATTTATAAGTGTAAAAGATACACATATTGTACATGAATGAATTACCGACTCCGATTACGCATACATTTTTTCATAGCTTATTGCAAATAACACTTAAAACTGGCGCTCAAGCCAGTTACTTACGTTACATTCAATATAGGAATCGCAACTGCCCTGTATTTTGTAATAGGCATTGTATTCTTGACAAACTGTATCACCTAGAGCTCCATTTTGTTGCATTTGTCCAGCACCTTTATATTCAAAACAGTTTAATATATAAAATTATTAATTACATTTATTAAAGAAAAAAATATTAAGTACATTGTTTATACTTACATGAAGCTACCAACAGTCCAGTAATGCAAAGAAACAAAAACATTTTTTTTATTTGTACTTCTTTTGCGGGAAATATGCAAATGATGATATTTCCGTGGTTCAATCTTTATTTATACTAATACTTTAATTTGAAATTAATTTGCCTGTGGTTTTATAACCGTTAAGTATCTTTATTAATTGTTTATGAAAGACAATGAATGATGCAAAAGTGTTTGTTTAATATTAGATGACTCGTGAGTTGTAAACTTGTAAAGGAATATATGCCATTTTTTTTCCCGAATGGCAATCTCTCCTTTAGTGTGCACGCTGCGGTTGCCAACCCGCTTACGTAGCGTGGCAACTATGGCAAATATTCCCCCTACGATGCAATTAGGCTGTAACGTAAACAGTAATCTCTCCTTCGTTCGGTACACTCTGTTGATTTCAGACGAGACTTCAATGAATACATTTAAATTTATATAATATGCTGACCGATTGGGGTTTAATTGAGAATACACAAATATATTCTCTAAAATGCCTAACTCAAGACCAACACGGCCAGAACTCAGGTCAATCAAAACACAATATGTGCGCTTGCAGTGTTGTATTTGATATTTGGGATATCGTGTTATATATTTTATCAATCTAATTCCTAGGAAGTGCATGTCGAAAGTCTAATAAATAAATAAAACAAAGTAATGTTATAACGCTAATAAAATTAATATTTGACTGTCACTTATCAAGTCGGTTGGGTAATTTATCCAGTTAACTATTTACTTAAATAAACAGTCAGTTATGTGAAGGATACGATTACCGTAAATCAAGCTATTTTACAGTACTAGGTTATATATACGAAATATTTTTACGTTATTTGAACGATGTATTATCGATGAAAGTCCTTGAGAATTACGATAACAAAACGTACTTACTGTAGATGTGTAATAATTTACTTTTAATATTATCCATAAAATAAATAAATTATATTTTGAAAAAATCAGGTATCGAGACTGTCATTGTCCTTCCCGGCACTGCACGCACGCAGCGTCCCCGTAGAGGTTGACGCTCGAGTCGAAAGCATAATATCCTTCACCGCAGAGAAGCAGACGCGCTACGCCCTCCATGCACAAGTAGAGGAAGTAGCAGCTCCCCTTAATGCTATCAACATGAAACAAACGTAATTAGAATATATTTTTCATATTTTTCACATTATTCATAAAAAAAGAAAACTAAGTTGTAAATTACCTAAGTTTACTACGTATGCTTTGCCGAACTCGTCGTACGTAGCCGGAGGACATTTAAAACCGAGGAATTAGATATATATATATTAGAAGGAAATTTATTCCCTTATCAAACCGTAATCATCTCATTATGAGTATTACGAGTATTATTAATAAATAAAACCGATTAACAGGTACCCTCTGCATCGCAAGTGGGGACGAGATCAAACCAGTCACAACGACCAGTCTCAGGATTGAAGGCAAGACCCATTGAGCCCTCCATTTCGAACGCTTTGCCCTCCACACGCATGCGGCATTTGCCACAGTCGGAGCGAGTTGCTAATGGCGACGCGAAGAATCCGTATTGGTGCTTG
Organism: Parnassius honrathi; assembly: GCA_018247895.1. NCBI lineage: Eukaryota > Metazoa > Arthropoda > Insecta > Lepidoptera > Papilionidae > Parnassius > Parnassius honrathi. The sequence continues at coordinate 2,046 of DWHP01007831.1, forward strand.
CAATCTTGTGTCGGCATTGCTTTTTCTGTGCATATAAAATATATTAAAAGATAAGTAAAATCTAGGAGTCTAGTTTTTACATGGCAGGCATTTCGATAAATAACAACACATACGGGACGCGTATTGAGCGTCACATCGCGCGCATCTGACGGATCTGTCAAGGGTATGTGGGCCATTCTACATCGCGGATGAAGTGAAGACCATCAGGGCGAGTCTTGTGTGTTGCCTCGTATTTCTGGAAAATATTAAATTAACATAATTTTTTTAATTAATTAAATTCCCGGGGATTATTGTAATCAATTTTACAGCAGCTTTATTAGTTATAATGAACTTAAAATTTGGCATGTAAGGCAATTACTTATGTTACATTCAACGTAGGAATCACAACTGCCCTGTATTTTATATATTATTTTCACATTTTAGGTATTTACTAAGCACAAGACTAAGCACACCACAAAATAAGAAACACAAGAGTGGTGCGAACAATTTTATATTAGGATTTACTTAAGTTAATTAGTAAAAAATAAAACGTGCCGATCCTCGGGCTAATCGTCTTGTACGGCGCGAGATTTTCCCTTTTCCATCATTGATAGAAATTGAATGGTTTTTATACCAAATTAAGAAATATTTACTACGTAAAATTTTTAATTAGTAGTATAGTTGTAGCACGAATGGGTCGGCTCCGGCGACCGGGGAAGGACCACGCTCTCACAGAATACCAGCGTCAAATAGTAGCTTAATGCTGCTGTGTTTCGTATGGTGAGTGTAGAGAACAAAAGTAGGAAAATAAAAGGGTCTCCTTTTTACTGGAAATGAGGCATTCCGTCTTAGTCCTCACGGGTGACAACGCATCTGCATTTTGATTCGTAATTGAGGATAGATATAGTAGATGTCTATGGGCCACAGCAACCACTTACCATCAGGTGGACTGAGTGTTCGTTTCTCACCCTATCCTATAAAAAAAAGACAAATTTATATACCTAGTATTATATGAATTTTTCAAACTTGACTGCATAGGCATAGATCCCTTTGTCTTTAAATAAAAAATATATAAAAGTACAGAGTAAATTCCATCATTATAACCTATTAAAGTCCACTGCTGAACATAGGCCTACCTGTATATTATCACATTAGGGGATTTAGTCATAGTTGAGACGCTAGGCATGCGGGTAGGCAAACGCAGCATTCTGTATGAATATAACGAATAGCCTATCAAGAAATCATAAGGAAACGACAGGTTTACGGCAGTCGCATCAACAACCGCAGCTCTATAACCGCGGCCCCAATTCGATTAGGATATAAACTATGATTCCGAGTTCAAAGCGTCGTCGTATCCGGACCGCCCACGTCGCAGGTGCGGGTTCATTTCCTGCGTGGACTTTGATGAAGCCCTGTACCGATAAGTCCATTATTGAGATGCTGCGCGACAGATTGACCATTGTTTTCTTTAATAAAGCAGCCGTGGAGTTGTTTGTTTTTGTTGTATAAATTATATGCGCCCTCTGTTTGTCTTTAATATGTATGTTTGATGTTTCTATCTGTTCGGTTATTGATGTTTATATCGTGACACTTAATCATCAGCTAAATTGTAGTTTATGATTAAAAAATGAAGCGTTGCTTTACACAAATTCAATATATAATATAAAATATTATATATAAATACTCACGCCTGTCACCCAGAGGGGTAGGCAGCGACTACGGACTTCCTCAAGATCCTGACATACCACTCTGGCCTCTTTTACGTTTATATATCTTCGCATACGATGCACGCTCGTCGGTTAAGGGTACTTCCTAACGTAGCCCATTATCAAAATATCGCCAATTTGGTCGATCCACCTTCTTCTACGGCGTCCCTTCCCGACTCTGCCGTTCACATCTGCAATATAAATTTGCTTTGGCACTCTTCCCTCGTTTATTCTTTCTACATGACCAAACCACCGAAGCATTCCTTTCTTCATCTTGCACAGCACATTTTTCTCTTATCACGCGATTTCTCATCCTGAGATTCAGCCCTAGCCCTTCCTTAAAGACCGCATTTCTACAGTATTTACTCTACTTGCGTGCTTCTTCTGCCACACCCAACTATCACTACCATACATTAAAGTAGGGATTAACACAGCGTTATGAATTATCATACTTGCCTTTTTTGACACATTTTGATTCTTCATAATAGAGTGTAGAGCCCCATTCACTCTATTGCCTGCATTCACTCGTCGTTCTATACGATCATATCTACCGTGCCTGTTGAATACACATCGCAAATACACGAACTCATCCACTTGCTGAATCAACTCCCCTTTTCTTCTTATTTCACATAACGTTTTACTTTCTTCTCTTTCGAAAACCATCACTTTCGTCTTACTTGCGTTCACTTTCATTCCCCTTTCTTTTAATGGCCAGTTCATTAATGTAACCACCATTTGCAACTCGGCCGCCGACGACGCAAGTATGATCATCATCAGATCAGATCATCGGCGTACAAAAGGCATTTGACGGTTAACTCGCCCATTCTTAATCCACATTCTTCATCTTTCAAAGTTTGTAAACTGTTCGTAAATAGGTTGAACACCCACGGGAAAGCTACACAGCCCTGACACCTTTTTGAATGCCAAACCAGTCCGAGTAGACCCCGTTGATCCTGACACAAGCATTGGAGGCGTATACTGAAAGTATACAGCAACAGTGCGCACTGGTCGGATCTGATCGCGTGTGGTTTCTATTTGTTACGAGCACAACTATTTTTAGAAACTATACATGGTTATTACGCTTTTATCGCGTATACTTTCTAATAAGGTACGCTTAAACTTTGAGCGAATAACATACATCGAGCATAAACGCGATAGAGTGTATGTTATTAATGTGTGTAGATAGTATTTGTATATTATACAAAATAACACTATATAAAGTCAGGGGAACAGGAAGTAATTAAACTTATAATTACTTCCTGTTCCCCTGACAATTTCGTGATAAAAATAAAAAATAAAAGAAAATGTACCATGTAGATTATATAACATATATTGACTAATATTGACCCTTGAAGTTACTTCTGTAACAGCTTCGGCGCTGCGAGAAGTGCAACCCCCGCCCGCCGTAGAAAATTGCAGGAACCCGTGCGAGCCGTAGCGGCTGAGGCTGGTCGCTGAAGGCCACCAATAAGTCGAAGCTGCGGTGGTAAGCCTCCGCGCCTACGGATTTACAAAAACACTCTAGGGGTGGGGCAGACAAGACTACGTGGAGTCGGGGCGTGCTGATTCAGTTTTAAAATCTGTCGAAATGATTTGACCAATCATCTAATTAGCAGTGTTTTCGCGATCACCGTAGATTTTTTCTACCTATTACTCGTTTACATCCTCAATGTATACAATATCAGAACGTGTCGGTTCTAGTCTTTCATAATCTCTTAACTAATTTACTGAATCAGCGTTAGAAAGAATACGCGTCTAGTACGCAGAAATCGTGTACATTTTCTGAAAATTTTATTTGCTACACATTCCGAAAACATACAGTGTAACAACACTATGAATGGTGCTTGTGGTTGTATACTTTCGATATACGGGCATTCGAATCTCTATAAAATAAATTTAATATATTAACGATGTAATAATATTTAGCTAAGATCGATCAGTATAAAAATATTTGGTGTGCAATATAACTGCCACCACTAAACCCAACAACGCTAAAATCACTTCATTAGTAAACATTCACCACTGTTAATAATGCGACACGTTTTCGGCTACGGCATCATCTGGAGAAATATTCTCTGCAGTGATAATGAACGCAACTGTGGCAAGAAGGGCTGTGCTCTTCAAAGAAGATTTTTCATGCGTATCCTAGTCAATTAATGTTTGCATTTTTAATAAACGTTGTTCGGTATTTCGTCTTAGTACTAAAAGCTAACAATGCATTCGGGGCCGTGCGCGGGCTGCAGTAGCCCTTATCATCAGGTCGACTAGTAGACAGGTAGACTGTTGGCTTGTTTAGTCAATCTCATAATATGTAAAAATATATATGGCACGAGAAAAACTGAAATTTCACACCAAGCTTTTTTCTGTCGCAACATTTCTGTCTTTTTTAATAAAAAAATATAACTTCATGCGTTTCACGTCGGCTTGCAGAATATATTATTTTGAAAAAAAAATATAACTCTCAACTAGATAGTAAACTTTTCCCCGTTGCTATACCAGATAACGTCACGCAGGCAGAGGCTGCAAAATAGGCCGCCGCGGCTAACTGGGTTACTGGCTTTTGAGTACGGCTGCGTTGGCCCCCGAGTGTCATAAGCTGTATACTTTACATTTTAACAAAACTACGAGTTTGCATCTAAAATAATTATCCATTGTGTAAAGCCCTTTATTTAGCAGAGGTTATTCGTTTATAACGGGTCTTATTATGCTGAATAATTTTCGTTTGTTTAGATAATGATGAGCCGGTTCTAACTGTGATGTTTGTATGCAAATTAGATGTTCAGCATTTTTAAAACATCGTATTACATACAGAATGTGGTTTATAATTAGACTAGAATATGTTTCACGATATAAATCCCGCGAAAATACGCGATCTAAGATAGAGTTAAGTAGAATTTGACAGTAAATGTAAAATGACGGAAGATTTTGGCGCCGCGGCTAAGAGTCTTCTTTAGTTAGATGGACTCCTTTTATGCCTTAACTTTTTTGCGGTCCTACCCCGGTCAACCATACAAATACTTCTTTCGGGATTCGAACCCGCGACCCTTAGCGCTGCAACTTATTGCTAAGCCACTGCGCCACGGCGCAGTCAATTTTGTTTATTGTTGAAAAAATATTTTGTCCCCATACACTGTATTTATAAAAATACGGTATCCGGTAGACTGCATGAAAATACGGTAGATCAACTGTAATTACGGTGTATTTACCAATGCTACTAAATCCCAGACCTATGTATACGGTTGCTATTTTTTCTTCGTAAGAAAATATTGCAAACGGGCCCCTGAGGGCTTAGATGTAATGCCTCGTTATCAGTTATTAGTAGTGCAGCCACGTCTCATTACCGAGGGCAGACTAGGCAGAGCCAAAGCAGCGAGAATTTCGGACCACATTTATTCAAAAAAGGGTATAGATGGGATTGTGAAAGAAGTGAAAGGTGACTAGCTAGACAGGTGACACTATTGGCACATTCTTTATGCTGTAAGTCTCTAAAATAAGACCTACTAAGTCCCAAACCAACATGGTAGAAACTCATGATATAGTATGTATATTATGAAGCACGATCAGTTTTGATTTGCAACGTTGCGAATATCAAATATTTATTTCGTCTACGTTGAAAACGTTGCAATATCCTTCATTACTCTGCTCAAGGTATTTTCATATTAAAAGCAAACATTAAAATATAAAAATAACCGTGCAATTTCCTGATAAGAACTTGCTCCATCGAGATCGTGGAAAACTGTGTCGAGAATGCTCGTGATTTTTCACGTTCTCGTTCCTGTTATAAAAACGAACGACGAGAGCAACGTGAATTGGAATAAATATAAAATTTTACGCATTAATACAATTTACTGTAGAAAAAGTATATGTGTAATGTACTTTTAAATAATTCCATAGAATATCTGAAATGTTAGTGGTATGCATGGCGGCCATTTGGACTAACTACTTTTATTTTCTTCTTTTTGATCGTAAAAGCCCATGTTGGACATGAACCACCGCCGTTGTAGAGAGAATTTATCGTACCAGATATCTCGCATCTTTGATTGCTACCCGTCGTCAGATTGTTTTACGTTTTACTTAATTATTTACCATCTTGATTAAGGTTAACCATCTAGTTTACGTCAGACGTTTAGTAGATAGTGTTACATTTTTCTTTATATCGAAAGTCAGAAGATTTTCGTAGCATTTCCCATAATCTCCCTTACGACACCCATACGAAATGAATTTGAATGGGTTCTCTGTGCGTAGAATGAGATAGTTGCAGACGTTGTACAATGAATTACGGCTGCGTTGCGTAGCGCAGTGTCTTAGCAATGAGTTGCGGCGCTGAAGGCCACGTGTTCGCATCCGGCAAGGTACATATATAAAATATTTTTCTTTATATTGAGTAGCCAGTGCCCACAACAATATGCAAAGAAATGGTGTTGCGGCCACACCGGAACCTTTTTGCACAGGCACAGGTCACAGGTATCACATCGTCGACAACTACCGTAGCATATTGACTATATATATGACTACTTTTATATTGATTAATATCTTTTTATCAGCAACCTATGGTTTTAATTATTACGATAGATTTCGTCTAACGCAAGAACAAATGGCCATATAATTGTGTGCAATTTATGTATGTAAACTGCCTCCAAGGTACAGGAGATATGATTACTGTAGCGTCATATTTTTTTTAAAAAAAAGGTAAAATATTTTTTTAAAGAATTAGAAAAAGCGTTTTTCATTTTAATGGTTACTAAGATCAGAAGGCGAAGCTCGTTCCGTAAAGGCGGCGTAAGAGATTTATCAATCCGTCATTCCATCACGTCCCGTGAGTGTCGTGACACGTATAGGAATTGCCATAAAGACGTTTGGGCTATCGAAAGATGATGGTATCACCTACATACGTGTATACTATGCACATATGTATATGGCTGTAAGTGCCAGATGTACATACACCCTGCGACGAGGAGTAGTGTCTGTGGTACGAGAGGAACATAAAAATGAACGTTTCTTTATTGGATACAATACTTTCGATTACGATCAAACTTTGGTGAATTGTTGTGTGCGTGACCGTAAATGTTTAAAATTTGTTTATTTTTTGCGCCTTCTATTCGTTCCTATACTATTTATCCGATTACGATAAAACTTAGGTGAGTTATTAGCTCACCTGCGAATGTTTCTGACAAAAAAGTCATTACGACGCATGGTACACAGCTAGTTACTGTAGAAATTCGACACAAGATATTTTCTGATTGATTTAACTTTTTTTAACAAAGACTCATGACAAAGACATAAATAATTTCATTTTGCAATGCGACATGTTAATGATCTATGTAGAAATACCTCTAAGAAAACAGAATTAAGTGTGCCTCATAGTGTCCGGCAAACAAACAAAGGCAGACTTTTACAGCGATTTTTGCTAATTTTAGCACGGACCCCAGAAAACATAGAGAATGAACAGAATTTAGACAGTGGTTTCTACAGTACAATTAATTTGTAGGATGGGAAATCCGTATCGCCTCGCTTTAAACTTTAACACGTCCTAGCTTAAACTTGCACTAGGCGGCAGCTGCAAAACTTCGTTACAAACTTAAGAAATCCCGCATTACTTACAAGCTTGTGTGGTTTAAAAGCTTTTACACATCAATATATTACGAGAATGGTCTATTCTGGAAAGTCGAACGGCACTAATGCCGCAGACTTGGTATAATAATCGGTATAAACGGATTGGCTGTATGCCAGACTTTTAAAGCACGTCCCTCTCTCTCTGCCGCTGTCCGATTGGAAGTGTAAGGTGATATATGGTGGCGCGTAACGGTTTTGCTGCGGGTGCAATTTGCGAAAGTATGACCGTAGTAGGATAAAGATTCATACAATGTGCGGCTTAGAATCTTTAAAAGCAGTTGACATAGAAAAAGTCATTCTATTTTTAATTATTTTTCATGGATTTACTACTTTTTTACAAATAAGCATGAGAAACGGGCACGCCGTCTAACTGAAAAAATAATGGTGAGTGAATACTGTGGCCCACAGTCACTTCCATTATTCTCGAATTGGAATCAAAATGCAGATGCGTTGTTACCTCTGAGGATGAAGATAGAATCTTTGGCTCTCGTTATGGCGATCGCCACACATTTTCACCGGCTGTCACTCAAGACCCTGCTGACACAAGCTATTTGTCATACATGCTAATCGTCCTTCCAAGTCGTAAACTTTCTAATGACTCTCTCTCTCTCTTACGCGGTAGTGCCAACTATATTATTATTGTAGCACGAATTATCGGCTCAACCGGAAAAGGATCACTCTCTCATAGAATACCAGCGTAATATAGCAGTTTAAAAATGTTGTGTTTCGAATGATGTGTGTATAAAACCAGAGACCCTTTTTACTAGCTGCAAGACATTCTTATTCCTCAGAGGTGACAAATACTATATATAGATTATATAGATTTTTAATCGAACCTTTGGATTTTTAATCGAGAATAAGTGTAGAATTCTTTGGGCCACTGCATCCACTTACTATCAGTTGCACTGTGTGATTATTGCACCTTTATTGTATCGTCTTATTCTATCCAGCGTCTTCAAGGCAGGAGTGAATAGGTTTTTGTTAAGTCGGTGCGATTTACTATTTACCTCTTCCTCACCACTTACCATCAAATGGGATTGTGGTCAAGAAATGGCTCGAAATAAGTTTAAAATATCTTTTATTACTTAAGCAATTTGTTAATTAACCAAAATATTAAGCAACTTTTTACTCTTTTTTTTAAATAAAACTTACGTCTACGTTTCTTATATAAAGTTAACATATAGGCCGGTTTTAGATCTCAACTGACCGTCGGTGCGTACGTCGGTCGCGCTTGCCTTTTGTATGAAAATTCACAAGTCTTTACAGTGATCGACCGACCGTACGCATGCGTATATTTTTTTTTTGTGCCCGAAGAGAATATGGGCAACCCTCCGGTAACGGGGGAGGGAGGTGGGGAATGCTCATAGCATAAGGTTATGTGGAGACTTTTACCCACTAAACCCCACCTTTATGTATTGGCTTACCGATCTGACGAGAGATCTTTAAGCC
>DWHP01007832.1:0-10792 GCA_018247895.1 Parnassius honrathi
TATATATATTCTGTTGAAATGAAATAATTCCCTTATATTCTTTGTATTAGATACACTGGAACTGTAAAAAGATCTTGATTTTTACTTTACATTTTACAAAAATCATACATGTAGATTCACTTTATTTTGGGTGCAGCACGAATAGGCTGTCTCGATTGTAGTAGGACTTCAGCGGAAATATCACAAGAGGAAAATGATGGCATAGCGATGCATTTGCTGTGTTTTCCAAAAATCATACACTTTTTATTACTCGTAGCACCAAATCAATCCTGTCTTAGCCTTTAGGAGTAACTACGCATCTGGATTTTAATTCTTAATCGAGGATAGACAATGTAGGTGTCTACTGGCCACGGCATCCACTAACTATGCTAACTATAAGGTATGCTTGTTTGTCACCCTTATTTGTATTGAAGTTAATATAGATTAGCCTTTTTTTAACTCCAATGCAATAACTTTTTCATTGGAAATTTTGTTAAAATTTGTGTATTGATTTTGAGCTGTACTACTGTAGCCGCCACAATTCGATCGGATAGATTGCCCACGTTTTTTATACTTCAACTTAGTGTTTTCGAGGTTAATTACCTTTTAAAAGTTAAGTAATTAGCGACGAAAAATAAATTTACGAAAAGCGCGTAGCCCCTGAGCTCTGAAAACTTAAATTACGTTTACACAGAAAATAACATAAAAAAGTCACAAATCTGCAAGTGAAGCTTATTTTAGGATGTACATATAAATTTTATTTTCGGAACAAGTGAGCTAGGTTTTGACATCCGTTCGATTGACAAAAATAAACGAACTTTGAAATTCGTCAATTCGACCAATTGTTTTCTCTGCGATTTATTGAGCGCCGCAGGACTGGACATATTTATTTCGAGACAATTAATTATTTGGTTATTTTTGTATACGAAGCTTTACTTTTATTATGGCCACCGTAAATCACTTGCAAACCTGAAATTTTATCGCAGTCTCATGTTTGAGTATTTATATCTGTTATATTACATATTATGAGATGTTACAACATCCTATATATTGACCCACGGGACTTACGGTACAACACAGAAACAGAAACAGAAACTTTTTATTCAATGTAGATTATAACAATTCTTATTGAAAGTCACTTTTTTAAATTACCACTGGTTCGCAAAAAAACCTCTGTCTTGGAAGAACCTGCAAGAAACCCTTTCTGCTTAAAAAATAAACAACTTTTATGAGTCTGTTATCTACTAATCCACTGGTTAAAAAAATATAAATGACCTCAACAATACAATCAAGCTACAGTCACGGAACATCACAATTTTACTATATTATATTATATGATTTGATGACACGAAAGGAAGTTGCCTATTATAAGATGTTCGGAAGATTGGGCTTAAGTGTTACACAAATATACATTAATTGTTTTTCTTTTTCGCTTCGACGGAAGGCACTGATGATTTGTGTATGTACATAAAAAGTTAATAAGTAAATAAAAGTTGTGATATGAGCAATCAATTACAAATTAAAATCAGTTCAATTATCAGTGTACAAAAATGTTGCAGGTAGTTTTTTTCTCAAGTTATTAGATTTATTTGAATCGCCATGTTTGAAGGGGCGATTGGCGATTGTTGTATCCTAAACCCACGCACTTGTACTATTATCACTACTCCCTTATAGGTACTGTTTTGTATATTTTGTTTGTCTGTAAGTGATATTCCGCGATTAATTAGAAGTTATAAGGTTTATCCAACAATCCTTGCAAAGACCTTCGACACTAAAATAATGTGATGTTGTGGACGAATTCCGCCATTACGATACCACTTGAAGTAACGCACGCAAATGTATCTCTTTACACCACAACCCGGCGGGATTGCAAATTGAATTAATTATACATTAATTTCAAAATATTTAAAAAATATATTATTATTAGTATTTTAGTACAATTAATAAAACAAACCGTTATAGCCACCCTTCCTCTCTATGATGTGTAACTGAATAATGCAAGTAAAAAAACTGCTATACTATCGTGGTTTGCCTTGCAAGCACGTCACCACATTCGCACTGTACCTTTATTGCATAGAAAATATTATCCTTTCATTATCATCAAAATGACTCAAGTGCCTTGAGATTAATTCTAAACAAAGGTTATAATAATTATTATGCTTTATAACGTCGTGTGCTGTGGCGGTGGAATTAATGAGAATCCATTTCTTACCATGTAGCGACTTATGGAATCCGTGGCTTTCGATGAAATACGATATAACCATTTCTCCCATTGTTTTTTAAATGTACCTCTTAGCATTCCTAACGCGATATTTTAAAGTATATTTCTAATTCATCTTGTGTTATTAATTGTGTAACATATATTACTGTAAGCCGTTTACTTTAAAAAAAATCCCGATGGGTGTCTTGCTTTCCAGGACAGTGGGTTTTTTCCGAACCAGTGGCATATTAAACAAAAGAGTGACTTTCGTTAAGTATTATTTATGATCTATATTGAATAAAAAGTTTCAGCTTCAGTTATGTAAAATAAGTAGGCTCATATATCAAAAACGATCAATGAACAAGAAAAGTTCACTAACAGTGTGATAAATTCTGTTTGCCACATCACAGTGGCATTCGTCGTCGTTGTGTTTGTTTTTTATGGTTGTGAAAATTGATTTTATAACAACTTGAGAAAGAATTTTCCTTGGTATAAAAATGTAAATAAAATAATTTCTATCCCAGAACTCATCTTTAAAGTAACAAACCAGTGCATTTTTTATCATCCTTTATTAGGTTTGCATCAAGTAACGTAACGTTCTGAGCATATGAAAGTCACAACGTGAATTTATGTCATAGTATTTTTGAGTTGATCACAACGCATTGGCGAAGATTATTTTTAATAAAACACAATTCACCTGATGATGAGTGGACGCTGTGGCCCATAGACATCTTCATCTATCCTCATTTAAGAATAAAATACAGATGCGTTGTTATCTCTACACTCACAATAAGAAACATATAATTATTTAGTTGATTTAATCTTTATTGTACACCTTATACTCAGTGATATAAAGGTCGGACTTAATGCCTTATAACATTCTCTGCCAGTCAACCCTGAATAATTTTAGAAACTGTGGCAGGTGTAAACTATGACTTTATATATTTAATAAATATGTAATAAGGATATAAGATAAAATAAAATGCAAATAGTAAAAAATATACATACTTTTTTAATATCTAATATATATTAAATATATAAACTTCTATATAAAACCTACAAATAAATAAAATACAATAACACAATAAGTATATAAATTCATAGATATACAAACTATCACTTATAAAGTGAAAGAGAAAAAAAATGGGCAGATAAGTCAGGTGGTATTATACATATGATAGAATTCTGGAACCAGTATTTGAAAAGAATTCTTGTTACTAGTTTCTCGCTGGTATTCCATAAAAGCGTGGTCTTATCCCGATCGAGCCAACACATGCGTGATGCAGCGTGACTCTACCACGTCCAAATGATTGGTGAGGATTCTACAGTGTATGTAAGGAATCTATAATCGGTATTTCTAACTTTTTTTTTATAGGATGGGGTGACAAACGAGCACACAGTCCACCTGTTGGTAAGTAGTTGCTGTGTCCAATAGACTTCTACATCTATCCTTGATTAAGAATAAAAATGTAGATGCGTTGTCACCCGTGAGGACTAAGATGGTCGTTCCAGTAACAAGTGTCTCCGGTTCTATACACTCACCAACGAAACACAGCAGCATTAACCTACCATTTTACGCTGGTATGCTGTGAGAGCGTGGTCCTTCCCCGGTCGAGCCGACCCATTCGTGCTACAACTATGTATGTTACTAATACAACTGCAGCAAGGCTCTACCACGTATAAAAATTATATGATCAATACGGTTCTTGCGTTACATAGAACCATCTAAATAGACTATGAAACATTAATACACTTATTATACACACATATTACTTACAAACAAATTTATCTCACTTTCGCGATACACGAGAATATTATTTTATATGAAAAAAAAAAACTGAAAAATCATATAACCCTAAAATCACTTTTTTATTTTCTTACAAATTTTATACTCCTAGAGATAAAGGCAAAGTTTAGTTCAAATCTAATACGGTGGATCAAATCAAACAGAGAAATACAGATGGAATATAATTTTAAATATAAAAAAAAAAAACTTTAAATTCCGGACGTTTCATCTGCACTATGTCAACATGTTAAGGATCATCCCAACCATTATATATCTGACTTGATAGACCACAAATCCTCGCACAAGAACACCAATTCCTACCAAGGATTCAAACATCGCCATCCCCCCCCCCACGTGACCATGGGCGCTGGAAAGTGCCCGAAACGTCGGCAATTATAAATAGTTAAAATTAAATGCAACTGAATCCGTAAAATTAGTTTTATTCCATATGTAGTATTCGCGTAAATATAAGAAATCATTACGATTAATACAGAAATTGTTTACGAGCTTGGTTGTATTGCCTTTATCACTGTGTCGCGTCTAGTGATGTAAAATATCTCATAAAATTGCATATTTTTTGCTTATTTCGTATCGCATAATTGAATTTTCTAATAAAGCCAGGAAAAAAAGTAATTACTAGTTTTATCATTATTGGAGACCGAACGTGTTTTACAATGGCTCAAAGGTCCAGAAGCCATGCCAAAATATAATAAAAACGTGTTTTACACGTTCCGTTTCAGACTACGAAAAATTTGTTCATTCATCATGTGGTTTATTAATATTCAAAATAACCATTTGCTTTTTTATAACTTATTAATTTATGATTAGATACGATTTTTTATGGTTTTGTACTACGATGTGGAAAGAAAAATAAGTGTACAGACCTTATCTGACAGTTGTTATAGCCTCAAAAAGTTATTTACTTAAAAGCATTTTTCCCTGGCCTCTAAATGAAAAGGTGATAAGTTATTATGTTATTATAAACAATAATCGTTTTTATACAACAGTAGTTGCAGGTAGACGAGACCTGCTAAAGGAATCAAGTGGCAGGTCAATCAATGTATGGAAAGTAGGCATGATTCTTTGCTCCGTGGTTATAATATTCGGATGCAGCTTAGGACGAGTGGGTGCCTCTTTATTTGCGTGGAAGGTTCTGAGCATTGCATCCGTTAATATTGGGAGCTCATCACCGTAGTCGACATCGACCATCTTTATTTGTCTTTTAATTATGCTTTTTCCATATAGTTTGATATTAGAAATAATGTTATAAATTTAAGGCATCGCAAATGATTACAGCAACACTTGAATTAATAAGTTTTATTAGTGAAAAGCGAATGCCTAATTAAGTAAGTGGAAAGTGAGAGAGCTTCACGCTCTCTTTGCAACCATGCCAATTAGATGTGCTCAAATTGTCATTTATAGCACCCATGAAGATGATTGTAGAATTTTCTGAGGTAAGTTATATAATATTTAACTCCATAACAGAAAATCCGTGGTATAGAGCCTCTATAAATCAATGGCTATATTTTATTAAAAAATGTATAATTTTATGGATCTTTTAAATTTCAAAAGTTTCTCTCTACTATATGAAGTAGATAACTTAATAGATAAAATAATTGTAAAACATGATATTATAAGTTAAAATATGTAATAGTTACGTTTAATTTAAATAACATTGTACGCAAAGTCAACTTGGGTGTATGATGTCAACAAAACAGGTGAACAGGATTTACGGACCAGTGCACGCGCCGTGTCCACATAGAAATATAAATGTTTCAAAGCTATTCGTATTTTTCACACGATGTGCAAACAGATTAAACATATTTTAGGTAAAATTTTAAAAGTATATTTCTTTTCGGTCTGTTTTGTGCTGCCATTTATTATTGTAATCACTTAGGTATTACAAAAGGCCCAAAGTAAATAATCATGAAAATAAACGTCCATCTTGACAGAACTCCAATTACGTTATGCGTTTGTTACGCCATTTGTGTTAAACAAAAACTGAATTGAGCTCAATACAGTAATTTGTGAAGACTATTACTGGTGAGATATTGCTTCAGTACTTTATTACATATTTAAATTTTAGTTCAATTGAAGTTAATCTCATTAATCATAAATTTATAAATGAACCTTAGTCTTTTAAAAGTAGACTGAACAATATAAAAAATAATTTTTAATATTATGAATAAAAATTTTAAAATTGTGAAAAAATAACAGTGTATATAAATTTAGGCCCAACGTTTCTGAAATCGTCGTATTTTTGTTTTCAGATCTTATATGTTATGTTTAAAATCTAAAATGATTTATATTTGTTAAGTAAGGCTAAAGTAGAAATAAGCATCAATAAGCTAAAACTATTCACAATTCAACTGAAATTATTCAGAACAAAGTTTATACATACATTAATACACTTTTCTCAACTTATATTACAATAATATAATTTCGTTAGTGTACATGTGATTTAGTTTTTGGTAATAATTACATTAATTATGATGAAAATTAATATAATTTTCTATTTAATATTATATTGATACGATACGATATGTGAAATACATTTGCCATAGTTGCCATTGCCACGCTAGGTAGGAGGATTGGCAACCGCAGTTTTTACTACTTTGAGCTATTGTCAGGAAGATACTGGGGCCCGTAATAATGATAAGTAATTTAATAATCACAATTAATTTTGATTTTTCCTTCCCTCCTTTATGGTGCAGCTATTAATAAAAACCTACGAATAGTACGACAAAAAGAAACTAATTTAGCATGTATTATTTAAGTAGTTAAAATAAGAACAAGTGGTAAATACTTTCTACAACCGACTTCAGTATGAATCAAATGAGAACATAATGAATGTAGTCAAAGTCAATAAAATACTCACTATTAAGAATAAGTTATAAACTACTGGGCAGATCTTGATCAAATTTATTTGGAACTACATGATAGCCACCGTCTCTCATATAAAAAAAGAATCATCTAAATCGATTCACCTAGAAAAAAGTTCCAAGGTAACACACATTAAAAACATACAGTCGAATTGAGTACCTTCTCCTTTTTGAAGTCGGTTAAAATGCTTGTTATTCAATAGTGTGATTGATCTGATCGACTTCAAACTACTTCTTACTTAATTCCAGCTTATTTAGCATTTATTAAAGCAATTCTCAACCACCGATTCCTAAACAGAATACCTTATACACATCCCTTTTTTATTTCTCAACGAAAATGTTTTCCAAATATGAATCTCGCATACAAGGAAGGATATTCTGATAACTGAAATAAGAATAAGATCGCATCCCCGCAGTACCTAGCTTAAAAAGTTTAATTTGGAAACAAAAAAAGTGGAATGCAACAGTAACCACATCGCGGATTCTAACCTACGACTTTCAAAGTCCGCGGCCAGTTCCCCTAATCATTAACTTGCTGTCACCTGGTTTTTGAGTCTGATTTTAAAAATAAACGTCACGTCCACACCAAGATTTTCTCCTGCATCGTGGGGACAGTGTATATACATAGATTTAACACGACCAAACCTCCAGACCGGGAACAATTATAACTTGTAGGCCATACACATACTTATTCCGTGCGGGATTCGAACCCGCGGCCCCCAGGCTGCACCTCAAATCGATGTATCGATTAAGAATGATCGAGCTAGCTCTTCTCGCATCATGAGATTCGCGACGCATTAGCAAATACTGTCATAGTTGAACACGGCGATTTACTAACGGTACAGTCCGTAATTGTCATCGAAAAAGTCATATTTGTATTTATTATATTTAGCATTGGCAAGGATTTCTGTTTGAAATATTTTCGCCAAAACTGATATTCACCAAAAAAAAAAACCTTCCTTTATCAATCAAATTAAGTAATGGATAAAACAATTTAAAATCTATACAAATGTATAAAATGTAAGTGAAAAACATTTTTGACATAATAAACAATAATTATGTCAAAAATGTTTTCACTTGATACATGTGAAAATATATATGATACTTATAACGAAAAATATATTTTTGAAAATTTTGTCTGTCTGTCTGTCCGTCCGACTTTTTGTTCCGAATAATCTCTGAAATGGGTGGACTGATTTTGACAGGATTTTCAGTAACAGATAGTTGATGTTATTAGGAGTAACTTAGGCAACTTTTATTTTAGAAACAGGTTTAGGGTTCCGCGCAAAAAATCAAACCCATGAAATCCAACACACGGGCGAAGTCAATAAAATTAAATATGCTGGTAGTGAAATAAAATTATTGATTTTAAAACAAGTTCAAATGTAATAGACATTTTTATTTATTAATTTAACATACATAGTGATTCCGTTTCTATATGCAAATATAAAAGAACACAATTTTAATTTATGCCATTGTTTCCATGCTGGGCAGCTTGGTTGGGTATTGTTTATGTATTCTGGTTAATTTTAATTGGAAATTATTAAGGTAATTTGGATTTCATAAAAATCATTTATTAAGTAGATCGAAAATAGTAAGATATATTTATAACGGCTTACAGTTTATAATTATGATATAAAATTACGTGGCTCATTGCTTATTATATAATTTTCTGATTCATTTAAAGCAATATATTTGTTAACTTTTTTTCTTATTTTTGTATTTTAATACCCTTTAACGAATATCTAATCATTTCCATGTACGAAAAATCAGATTTTGTTAAAGTGTTAACTGTTAACCAAACTATAATAAAATAACGTTCATACTTTATTTTTTATTGGTGTTTTATTTCAGCCAGTAATGAGGGTTCTTGTAATATTAAAGTTCAACAAATAGGTAGATAGATTTCCACGTCGTCAATACAGGTTGCAGTGCCCGCTCGATTGCACAGCACATTCCTCCGGAGATAGAATTCTGATCTGTTCGAACGACCGTCATTTTATCGGACACTTACACCGTTAGTGTTCTACTTGGGAAACTTAAAGATGCATTAAAAAGTAAATTTAATACACTATAAAATAATACGACACTCAGTAAAATCATCATTGATAGTATCAGGTTTAAATCATAGTTTAAGATGCGTCATTCAAAACGTGGTAGAACCACGCTGTCATAGAATAACAGCGTAAATTTGCAGCTTATTTTTACTGTGTTTCCTATGGTGTAAAGAACCAGAGACATCTTTTTACATGAAATTGAGGTATTCCATCTAAGACCTCAGGGGTGCCAATGCTTCTGCATTTTTAAATGTAGATGTCTATGGCCCACCGCATCCTCTTACCATTAGGTGGACTGTGTGCTCGTTTGTCACCCTTATTCTATTAAAAAATATATATAGAAGTCCCTTAGCCAAGGCACTACAGTATCCGCGACTAACTTCGTACATTATATTTTTGATCGCATATTTACGCGGGATTTCTTTTGTGAAACATATTCTAGCTCAAACCTAACAAACTATAAACTAATTTTTGTGCTAAAGTCGATAATGCCTACATTTAGAACGATTGAAACGTGTTTAATGACTAAATAATTATATATTGTGCTTCATAACGCGTAACAAGCACACGGTTTAAAAGTCAATTCAAAACCGTCTCTAAGCGAACGAACAAATAAACAAACAATAAATGTAATGTTAATGTTCATCCTTACAACAGTTGTAACTTATACGTTGGAATCGGGTTGGACTTGCCACAATCGCCACATTTGACTTGATTAAGTGTAACAATTCTTATTTGAGAAAATCAACCAAGGTTATTATTATAGACCATAATTTGTGACCATGATGACCATGAAGACCATGGCAATTCCTGTGGTCGACTTAAATACACCAAATGGGCTAAAAAATTGAATGAGATGCGCCGCAACACCAAAACAGTAAAAGGCCGAACCGTTACACCGTTACATCTTATTAAAGTCCACTGCTGAACATCATAAACATAGGCCCCTCATCGACTGCCTCATACGGGGAGATATTTGCAATAGTTGCCCCACTTGGAAAGCGCTTTAGGAAGACGCTGCTCCTGATCTGTTTCGGTCTGTCGCCTCTTACGAACCCCACGGTATGAAATGGGGTTGTTACACCTCCACTCCATGGTCCAAAAGGCATTCTAAAGAATTACGTATTATGTCCATCTTACTATTATTACTATAGTTGGAAGTCTGTTTTAGATAATCCGGCGGTGTAAGATAATCCACTGCCCCATATCATCTCCAATCTCAGCCAATAGACAACCACATCTATCGTCAATTAATAATAAAACCGAAAATGCGTTGTCACTCCTGAGGACTAAAATGAAATTTCTCGTTACGTTTAAGAAGGGTTTACCGTTCTTGTCACTTACCGTACAAAATAAATCAGCAGCATGATGCTATTTTACGCTAGTATTTTGGCGAGCGCGGTCCTCCCTGGTGGAGTTTTCCATTACATACTACAGTCATAATTGGTTGTTGCGTAGTTTTATCATAAAAATGAAGAAGTTGACATTTGTATCACTAAGTTTATTAATACTTAGAAAAACTTACTAACTACTTGGAACTGCTGGATTACTAGATACCAAAAAAGAAATTAACTTAAAAAGTTTGTGACTTGAATAGCAAAAATATATTATCAAGTTGACATGTTCGGTAGCTTACCGAAAGACATCAACGCGGTCGGCAAAAAAGGCGTTCAATGCAGGTTTTCTTAAACGCGTGTTTTCTTATACCTACGCGTGGCCAAGTGTTTAGAGAATTTAGTTCCTAAATCGTGAGTTTTGAATTCATAAAGCCGAAAGTAACATTTGTGGAAAAAATATTGGTTTTTGGTATCAATTGAAATAATACTAGTTTTTACGGATTTTATCGCGTATATTTAACACTTTAAATACCCGACGTTTCGAGAGCTTT
>DWHP01007833.1:0-10791 GCA_018247895.1 Parnassius honrathi
GGGGCAGCGCGGCGGACACTTCCTTGCCCTAAAACCCTCTCAGAAATGAGGGGAGGCCTGTGCTCAGCAGTGGGACGCATATAGGCTGTAACTTTACTTTTTACTTTAGACCATGTAGGAAATTATGTCTTTAAAAATTGAAGTATTTATTTATTGTACAACAGAGCAAAATCATGATTTGAAATGATAGTTCTTTTAGAACTAAGACAATCTCTGCATAGCGTTTTACGAAAATATGCGTCAGTTATCTTCAGGTTTTCTTTATTATCTATCTTTATTTAAAAAGGCTTTTATCCTACAAGGTTATGTCAGTCTTATCGTATCATTCCTTCTTCCTGTTACACAAATCCTAAG
This sequence comes from Parnassius honrathi, assembly GCA_018247895.1. Taxonomy (NCBI): domain Eukaryota; kingdom Metazoa; phylum Arthropoda; class Insecta; order Lepidoptera; family Papilionidae; genus Parnassius; species Parnassius honrathi. The sequence goes on from DWHP01007833.1 coordinate 355, forward strand.
TAGGTAGGTACTTAAAAAGGAGGAATCAATGTGGTAAAAATATGGAAATTAATGATTTTGCTACCGCCGTGTGTGGCTCCGCCAGTATACTCAAACCAACTCGTTTCATACAAATTAATATTAAAATTTGCACTAGATTCTCCCTTCCCCTTTGATATTTGACACATTCTACTAGAAATCTACTAGCATTATGTTGGACATCTTCTATAATTTGACGAATATCTTAATGGGGCGAATCTACTTTTTTCATCAAAAATACAATTTTTTTATTGGAGTAGTGCACAGAACGTAATCTATGAGTCGCAAAAATTATGGTTTCTATTCATTTCGATATTAATATACCACGGCGTCCGAAGAGCCTGACTTTGAATTGTTTTCCATATTCCCTTTTCCCTGCTGCTTCGAAATACTGTTTAAATTTATTATAACAAAAGTTTATGAATTTTGTCAAGGGTTCCGTGTAAACTATTAGTATATTTAATTCTATTCCTTGCGTTATGGCCACTTTTGCTAATAGGTCAGCTTCTTCGTTTCCCTTTAAATCTATATGCGGTGAAAGCCATTCCCATTTTATGTAGTGACTACTGTAATCATATAATTGGTTTAATCTCGTAAGCTATCGGTACAACTCTGCTATAACCAGAGGCGCATCGAGCTAAGTGATGTAAAGCGCTTTTACTATCTGAAAAATAACAAAATTTTGTCCACTTAAACTGCTAATATATTTCAAAGCTCGTTTCTCGTCGTAGTTAGAACATATCTAAAATGTTCTAACTACGACGAGAAACGAGTACTGCAACGAGTTCCATCGTGATTATCGGTAGTCTTAGTTCTGTTCCAAACATAGCTGTATTTTTCTTTAGGATGACAATATGCAGCTCCTAAGCCTACATGGTTCTTAGATCAATCATTAAAGGTTTGGTGCTAATTAGTATATTTTTCATCTAATTCTTTTAATACATTCGTTCTAAGATACATAGCTTCATGACTGTTTTCCTTCTTTGGAACACAATCTAAATTCACTTGATTTAACTTAATTTCATTTATATAGCCATAAACGATACTTAAATATTAAGTTTAAACATTTGAAACGGATAAGAATGGTGAATATTACTTAGTTTACAGTTGTTGTGCAAGTAATAACTTATTTTTATCATTCAGTATTTTAATTATTTCATTATCTGTCTAACATATGTTTTGATACAGTATTTATATGCTAAATATTGTCTTTTTACGAACAATGGTCGAATACCGAACCCATTTCCATAATATGGATAGTTGTACTTTTGATAAAACCCCCCATAATTCGAAGTGTTTTATTTTGGATCTTATCAAGGTTATACAAATGTGTTTTATCACTATTATCGTATAAAAGCATCCAAAATGCAGCCGAACTCTTAATAAAGAGATATACAAAACGCGCATATGTACACTCCAAGCAGGCCCGGGCAAAAATTTTAGTATATTTAAGAATTTTGAAGTTTTTTCTACGATTTCATTAATATGTTTATAGTCAACCAAATCTAAGTTTCTCATTTTAATCATTCCGCAATAACTTTGCACAAGCGTACTCATACGATTTAAAAAAACCTTTGAAGTTTTTTCTACGATCTTCATTAATGTGTTTATAGTCAACCAAATCTAAGTTTCACATTAATCATTCCGCAATAACTTTGCACAAGCGTACTCATACGATTTAAAATAACCTGTTACGTAAATCCAAAGAATTATGAAGTTATCTATATTACAATGCAACGTGTATAGTATTTTATCACAAATTTAAATTCGATTCTCTCGAACAAAGCAAAATATTTAGAATATAACCGGTATCAACTTTTTAATTGACGTCGTTTTAGTGATATGTCGCTATGTACCTTAACGTAGTGTTTAGATGATTAAAATTCATTGTTTTGCGAATAATCGGCAAAAGTAATCAAATAATCGGTAAAACTATTCAAATAATCGAATCATTAATTTTTTAATGTATTATTTGTTTAATTAAATTTTTATTTTTAAAATTCCTTAAATTACATGAATCGTTAATAAAACAAGTTATTTTTTTACTTTGTCAACGTAAGTTTGTGTAGACAAAAAACTTATAAGGCCGCGCTGAAAAAATCACTATGTAATTTCAATCTCCCGCCATTTCGGGAGCTTACTGTGCGTAATTTTTTGATTTTGTGTGTGTCATCTTACTTTGTGACTTGACTTTAACATTTTGGACATTTTCTTCTATATTCGTTGAAGCATGTGCCCATGTCACAAAGGATTGTTGGGCAAAAGTGGTAGAAACAACAAAAAAATGATTATGGATGACTTAGAAAGAGACATTAATTTTAACTGCATTGTTGAGAATCAAATAATAATTAATCTAAAGAACGACAGCTCAAATAGTTTTTTTTTATATAGGATAGGGTGACAAACGAGGACACAGTCCACCTGATAGTAAGTGGTTGGTGTGGCTCATAGACATCTACATCTATCCTCGAATACGAATGAAAATGTAGATGCGCTGTCACCCGTGAGGACTAGGATGGAATGCCACGTTTCTAGTAAAAAGGGTCTCCGGTTCTCTACACTCACCGTACGAAACAGCATTAAGCTACTATTTTACGCTGGTATTCTGTGAGAGCGTGGTCTTTCCCCGGTCGAACCGACCCATTCGTGCTACAACTATACTACTAATATAATTGCAGCATGGCATAATAATAATGACATAAATTTCTTTGTAATCTAGTTTTAATCTTAAATTTTTATAACTTTGTCTCTAGAAATAAGTAGTTACAACAAACACGAAGAAACTGATAAATCTTGTGTTTTAAATTATCCGTTTTTAATTTGTTTTGGTATTATTCAAACCAAACTGTAAATGATTATCAACTCTAAATAATCTATATCGATTTTTGTAAGAATCGAATATTGTACGTTCCCATTTTTGGTTGGCATGGTTGGCGGAATAAGTCTGACAGCTGTCAAAATGTATTTCTTAGATTTGGGTGACTATAGTCTATCTCAACGATTTGTCCAGCTTAGCCCCAAGTATTTAACATATTCATGTACAGGAATTATATTGTTAATAATGCTTAAATTAATATCTTCTTTTATAACCTCTAGTAAAAACACTAATTTTGATTTAGATGCCGGTAATTGGAGTTCTATTTCGTCCAGCAATATTATCATGGCATTTACTGCAGTTTGTAAATTATTGTCACATTTCTGTAAGTCCCTGTCACTCACATAAAAAATAAAATCATCGGCATATTGAGACACCACGACATTTTGAATCTGGCGACAAATTCTGAAGGTTACAATAATAAAAAGTAATGGAGGTATTGGATCTCCTTGGCCAAGGTATTGGTACAGCTAATGTCCAGAGTACAACCCCTTCTCTCATTTTTAATCATTAAATATCTCTAACGTGAGAACGACCAAAGATAGTTACGTGTACCTACCTTTGCCAATTCCTACTTCATTTAGTGTCTTAACAACTTTATCCACTAAAATATTATTATATGTATTTTCAATGTCGAGAAAACAAGCCACAGTCGGGGTATTAATAGTGAAGCCTAATTGTGTACAAATTACTAGCCTTGATAAACAGTCGAGACAAGATTTCTACGTACCATTATATTCTCTTACCTAACATGTGAAATATTTTGCAGAGACAGGAAATGAGAGAAATCGGTCTAAGTTTAGTTTCACTATTTAGTTCAGCACCAGCCTTAGGAATTGGGACTAATAAAATTGTACACCACAGCTTCGATACCATGTTGGACCTAATTACGGCATTATATAAGTTTAAAGGATATTTTTTAACCAGCTGGAGGTAAATTACAAATCATAGAGTAGGTGATTCCATCATTACCCGGAGGAGTGTTTTTATTTTTCAAGCTATGATCTAATTCTAGCATTTTGAACGGTAGTTGTTGCATCTCATTACGTGATACGAACTGAGGTGGACAACACATTGCAGAATCTGGCGTAAGGGAGTGCAGTAGATCCTTTTTCTACTCAGATGCACGAAATGTTAATTGTTGATACCTCTTAAACCAACACATTTTTTCCCAATATCTGATACAGTTGTAGACTCATCAATCTCACTACAAAATTTCTCCCAAGCATGAGATTTTGCCTTTTGTTTTTTTGGCCTTTGTTACCACCTCTTCCAATTTTGAATAATTATTTGGTGTAGGATTTTTTATGAACATACTTAGGACAAGTCAACGTTCTGCTACTGCTTTAGGGCACTAATAGTTCCTTGGTTTATATTTACTAGCTGGGTTTAAACAAAATATGATTACTTGTATATTTTTATTTGCTGATAATTTGTTCAAGTAAATAGTCGTATGAATTTTAAATATCGCTGGTCGAAAAATCATGATTATATCTCTATGAAAATGAATTACATAAATATTTATGGTATAATTTCCAATCAGCTCGTTTAAAGTTACGTTTCTCGTTACATTCAAAATAATCTTTAAAGCTCATTGATAGTTTATATATACAAGATGATCCCTTCTTAAATTTTCGTAATGTACCTGACTTTTAAAGCTTATAGCTATATCACATGATACGAAGATTATATCTGGTGGTGACGGATACAAAACCGTTTACTTGAGACGAGTCGAATAAATGTATACCTCTCTGGTCCGTTTTGTAGGACCAGTTAGTGTGATGCCTATTGAAATCGCCAGCGATTAGTTTTCTTAGATGTTAAACTAAAAACATTACCCTAATCGGCTTGAGATGGACCCATGTAGACGGAATAAATTGAGACAATGTTATGTAAATTTTTACAATTAAGTAATTTTATACGAATAGCTTCTGAACGAACTGAACTGATCTGAGCGTGAATTTACTAAATTGACAGGACAAATATGTGTTTTAAATGGTTTATAAGTTATGACAGCCACACACTCATAAGAGTCAAATCGATCCTTATGATAAATGTCATATCCATTAATGGAGATCAGTCTGCACTCAGCCACGTTTCAGAAGTTATTGCGATATGTATATTTTCCTGTTATAAAACAGAGTCGAGACTATGAGTGTAATTAGTATAGGTTTCAAACTTTGTGAGTTCCATTGAATTATATTTAAATTAAAGTATTTATTAAACAAATTAAAAACTCTTTGAGCCAAATCTTCACCCGCAAAGAAATTAACCATATATTTTCTGGTTTCTTCATAAATAGCTTTCCGGACTAAAATAACTATCTTCAAATGCATCCCCGTAATACGATGATTTTTTTAAATTTTTGTAAGAATTTGGCTAAAACTCTTTTTTTTTTTGGTAAATTTGCGGAGTCTTGGTGTAGAAACCCAGCTGGAGTTAATATTTTATACGAGAAAACAAATCGTAAGTTTTCTTTTGTACGTTTCTAACATTAGATTTGCGTATATCTTTAACTATATTGCAACGTAATTAACTAAGGTAATTAAGTAGCAAAATGTGTGAATGAGATGTAACTGTTACTGGTGTTTTATTAAAATACGTTATTTTATTTGTCAACATTCAACATGACATTTTCACCTTTTAGTGTAATACACTTGAATAGGCTTTATTCTAAACTTTAAAATCGCTTCCACAGAACCACAGTAATCGTAATATTATTACGATTTCTGTGCTCAGAACCTTTCTTTTGAGAAGTACCTAAAAATTCCTACGCTGCAGCGATTACTGTTTCATCATATTCAAATATCTATCTTTTCAGTTTTTTTTTGAAGTTTGGAAAGGGATAAAAACACTTTGTGCACGGTCTGGTGAATATGTAGAATACTCAATTACTTATTTCAAAGCCAGCATCTCAAATCGCAAACTTCGCAACGGTGGACTTATAAGCCTGGGAATTATTTTGGTGAAACAAAATAAGTAATGTATACGAGTATGCCTCTTGATTTGTCGAGGATTCTGTTACGCAATTTATTCACTTGCAAATTCTACTAGCTTTGGATTTGTTAAGGAGTTGGAGATGATGAAAAAATAATACATACCTTTTGATCGAAAGGAGCCATTTTAGATCCGTAACGCCATGGATTTTCAACGTTTTTGTTACTGAAGCCACCCAGCTCCCAGAAACCACCATTGCCAGGAGTCACACGACCAAGTTCAACGTCGTCGATGCTGAACTTAATAAAATCTGAAAACAGTGAAAACAAACAAAAATGCGTACATAAATTTCACTTTGAATCTAACGTAAAGAGATTACTTTTCAGTAGAAGGTTTACTTAATTATCCAGTGTGATTTCGGTTGCATGAAAATATCAAGAAAAAACTATTCAGTGGAATATAAAACCATATCTTCAATTCTGTTAAAGCAACCGTTTGTTGTGAGAATTTTACTGATTGAAACTATTTGATAAGATAAATTACCAGGTGTCCATTCTAATTGATAGCGATGAAAGTCTCTATCGTATCCCGCGCTATTTCTTCGCAGCCAGTGAGCATTCTCCCAACCATTAAGATCAGGGTAGGGTCCGAAGTGCAAAGTAGATCCAGCCTCCTGTGTTCCGATATGTACACCATTGTGGAACATGTTGCGATTGCCCCTTGATTCCACTAAATCGATTTCTCCAGATGCGGGCCATGTACCGTACGAGTTGTAAGCTGGCATTAGCCAAATAGCTGTAAAGTTTAAAAATAAACATTTTATTTGTATTGATAACGAGACCAGATTAAAATTTCCTCGGAAAATTATCTCGACAAATTATTTTTAATGACATTTAATGATCTATTTTAAGCAGATGTCATTACGTGTGTTAAAGACAAAACGGACTCTTCACTAGGTAGAGCCATGCTGCAGCTGTATTATAGTTGTAGCACCGAGGAGGGACCACGCTATCTCAGAATACGAGCTTAATGCTGCTGTGTTTCGTATGGTGAGTGTATAGTATCGAAGACCATTTTTACCATCTTAGTTCCGCCTATAACTAGGTGGACTATGTGCTAGTTTTTCTAATTTTATAAAAAAATTTTTTTTTAATATTTTATAAAAAAGAAAAAAAAAACGGCAGTACAGAGCAGAGCATTTCCGATCGTGAGACCGTACATAGGAGACTTCTATAGACACGTTTCTTTAGGATTAGGATATTAAGGCAAATAAATATCGGAGTTACACTTATAAGGGATGACACCGTCGACATTCGGTTGAGATTATCGCCAGGTTATTTCACTTAGGGATGTCACCACTTATTGTTCGGATATTGCCTTATCATACGAGTAAGTAAATGCTGGAAGCCGTGTTCATAAATGACTATGCTAGTCTCTACTGGGAGCCGAAAATCACCCCAGACACATCTTTCTTTAACGAGAACCTCATAAAAACCGATCAGATACTTAAGAAGACAAGATATCTGGCACTGCCGACGGAAATTATTCCTTCCTCTGTTCATTTCTGTGAATGGATTTATTCCTGGCACGATAACGAAATTAGATAACTCCAAAATGTATTTCAATACATTTTGACATAAGCTTTCGAAACATCACGTGATCAATTGTTTTCTGATCTGTTTACAGGTCAGGTTTACAGGGTGAAGACAATAATAGTTATCTGAATAGTTATTCAGCATTTTATGAATTGATGCTACGTACCGGGCCATAACCAATCGCCGGCGGGCATCTTAGCGCGGACCTCAACGCGTCCATACCGGAAGCTGAATGAATTGACGGTGCGAATGCGCGCGCTCTTGATCGGATTTAAGATGTTCATTGGCGTACCCGTGCGTTCACATCCGTACCATTGTGGATTTGTACATCTATAAATAATTTTGGCGCTTAACAAAAGCTTATTAAATATGTTTTAACTCACGAAGGCATCACGGTCTTGATTGTTGTGTATAAATACACGTGCATCCACTTACCATCAAGTGGACTATACACTTGTTTTCATCTTTATCCTATACAAAAATAACTGCTTGTATTATATTATGTTCAGTAAGGATGAGCTTGCTAACGCCACCAGCAGTTACGAACACAAGATCGCATGTCTATACACAACACCAAAGAATATATAATAGACAACTAGACTACAATTTTTGCCCGCCCACCTTTTTGAGTTGAAAGCCGTGTACTCTTTAGGTAACAATGGACGCCGAACACTTCTCTACATGTTTATATTGTGGAACTTTTGTTTAGCAACGTTGTTAGACATGAATCACTGAATCAGTCGTCGAAAATATGTTGCCTGAGGAGCTAGTGTCGATTTCAGTTGCGATTTTTATATATTTGAATATCAACCTGTCCCGTAGAGAGGTCTCTTTGCCTTCTTTTTTTATAGCGTCGATTATAAATAGCGAGCTATGGAGAGGGCTATGCTCGGAGTTTCTCTGCGTGATAAACGTAGAAATGAGAATATCCGCAGTAGAACCAGAGTGACCGACATAGCCCAACGGATTAGTAAGCTGAAGTGGCAATGGGCCGGCCATATAGCTCGAAAAACCGACAACCGTTGGGGAAAAAAGGTTCTCGAGTGGCAGCCTCGTACCGGTAGGCGTAGTGTTGGGCGACCCCCCAATAGATGGAGTGACGACCTGGTGAGATATGCAGGAAGTCGATGGTTGCAGGTGGCTCGGGCAGTGATTTGTGGCATTCCTTGAGGAAGGCCTATGTTTAGCAGTGGACTTGTGAAGGGCTGTAATGATGATGATGGCGATGAGATTTTGTAAATCTGTGAGCGAGTTTCGTGTCGTTTTTGATATTTAGTTTGACTCACGACATAACTCCGAACAACATCCGTCGCGTGCGGCGCTTGGTTGCGTGGCAGAGCCACGCTGCAGCTGTAGTATGGTTTTAACACGAATAGGTCGGCTCGAGCGGGGTAGGACCTCGCTTTCACAAGATACCAGCGCAAAATAGCAGCGTAATGTTGTTTCGAATGGTGAGTATAGAGAACCGGAGATACTTTACAGGAAACAAGGCATTTCATCGTAGTACTCAAGGGTGACAAAGCAACTGCATGGGCCACAGCATCCATATACCATCAGGTGGACTGTATGCTCGTTTGTTCCACTTACTCTATAAAAAACCCATCATAGAACGCTTGTTAAAATAATTAGGTATAACTTTTTATCACTTTGAATTGTTAAATGATATAAAATTAACTTACAAAGTTAATTTTCAATTTTAATTTGTAATTATTGGTACGTGTTGTATTTACCAGGTTATACAGGTTTTTATGTTAATAAACAATGTAGGTAAGTCGTTCATCAAATAAGTAAAATAATCAATTTAGTAAAAATAAATAAGACAAAAGTTTACAGGTGTTATTACAAATGTGTCAAATAAAGGTTAGTAAAATAAAAAAGTAAAAGTAAAAGGTACGTAGTAAAGTATAAGTAAAGTAAAAAAGTAAAAGTAAAAGGTACGTAGTAAAGTATAAGTAACGTAAAAAAGTAAAAGTAAAAGTAACACGTACCTTAATTTAATAACTATTGCCAAATTCTAGGCAGGTAGTATATTTTTAAAACGAGCGAGGAGATTTCGATCACCGCCGGAACCTCTGAAATTGTTAAGTAGTTACAATTTAAAGTCCGATTTATGATTTGGTCTCGTACCTTCATATCTGAGAAAAATATATTTCGGGGTCATGTAAAGTCTGTCATCTTGAGCCGGAGCAGCACTACGGGCTAATATATTATACGCTTTATAACCTATGTAATTTGAGGAAAAAATTCATCTAAACAATGATGCTTAGTTATTAAGATTACTTATGGATAAGTAAAGATTTATACCGTATCGAAATTCGTCTTGGAGTTGAGTTAGATTCATCCTCAAAGAGATTAAGTAAAACTTTGTTTTAGCTTTGACTGTGAATAGGTAAATTCGTTCTAAGCTTTAAATCATAACCCGCATCAAATTCTCTTAACTAGATAGTTAGTATCGGGGAATGATTTAAGGCAGTGTCGAAAATACAAGCCATTACAAGAAGACATTTTTTTCTGGTAACGAAACACTCTTATCTTAGTCCTCAAGGTCAAGGGTGTCGCACCGAAGCCTATATTACGCACTATCAAAGTTCCGAAGTTACCGGAACCCGCTCCGAAACAACACACGGAGCGTTGGCCGCTCTCCAAGCCGAACACCTTGCCCGGCGGGAAATCTGCCCCTTTTCCTTGACGGCCACATGTTTAAGGACCAAAACAACAGAAAGATTTACAGATAATAGTCTCTATAAATATAAATGGGTAGTGACACTATAAAGGATCGTTTGTATCGATATTTCGATATAAGTGCTAAGTATTTTTGTAAAAGATTACTTGTGTTTTTATATTACATATCAACTTAATATATTCCGTTGTGTTTCATAGTTTTCATATGTCTATGTACCATTATATATCATATGTACCATTTTACTGTGAGGTGGCGGCTTACTCTAGTTACGAGCATGCCGACATGCTTTTAATTGTGGACTAGATAGACAAGCAACGGAGTACGCCCTA
>DWHP01007834.1:0-10791 GCA_018247895.1 Parnassius honrathi
TCTCTCAAGTTAAAAATTGGTGCCCCAATTATTTTACTTAGAAATCTTAAGCCACCAAATTTATGTAACGGGACTCGGCTTGATGAAAGCGTCGTACGCAGACTGGTGATCATCCGGTAATTATAAAGCCTTCAAGTTTTCTCTCTATGCATGTCTTGTACTGCAACCAGCCAGCCTTTTTAAAATTGCATTTTCTTTTATAGATATTGGATATGCCAATATTAGTTTTAATCTTAATCATTAAATGGTCACTTCCCAAATGTTCATTTAGTACTATTTGGTCGAACTTCAAAGCTATATCCAGAGAAGCTAGAGATAGGTCAGGAGCAGATTTTTGTACTATGCCGTTAACCCGTTAATTCTAGTATGTGAGCCACCATTAAGTGAAACAAAATTGTTGTCTAAAATGGGATCCAAAATTTGATCACCTGCAATTATTGTCTTTCTTCTGGCAAGATTGAAGATTTGATCCTAGTTTCTAAAAGTGGTAGGAGCGGATGGTGGGCAGTATAAGGACATATACATATACATTTTCCGTATGTTTGCAATTTAATATTCTAATATGAAGGATCTCAATTTGCGAATTTAGCAGTTCAACATTACGTTTTTGTGCCTCAATTGATCTGTGAGTCAATATAGCTACGCCTCCAAATCCGTCAGCACGATCCATTCTAAAGACGTTATAGTGGCTCATGTGAAAGTGACTACACGGGTCTAACTTAGTTTCACTTATAATAGCAATGTGTATTTTTTCTCCATTTAATAGGACTTCTTAACTCTGTACATTTAGGTCGAATGCTTTGCGCATTCCATTGTAGCACATTTACGTAGGTTTGTGAGTTGTTGTTATCCATACTTGTTTTATGAAATTGCAACAAGGCTGATCTGCAATGAACTGCAACACTAATGATATTAACGCCTCCAATATTATATTTCCACAGCCTATTACCGTGTCTTCCCGCGAATTACTTTCCTCTTCAAATATCTTCCTTAAATTTTTTAAAAAATAATTTCAAAGACTTCTTCTTTATGTTTCGATCGATTCTCATCCATCACTTAGCTTCTCGTCTATTCTGTTTTCTTCTTCACTAACTTTGGTAAAAAATTCAAGTATATTTTATTCCTGCTATTTGAGGGCCCTTCTTCTATTTCGTCGTTTCTCTGACTTAGAGCTTTTTCCCGTTTTTTCCGGGGTTGTTTTCGTACCACTGGCGTAGGTATACACTTCACTAGGCCCGGAAATCTGTTTATCTCGTTGTGATGATTCAATTTCAGATGTAGGTTGTGTAAGTAGAGGTGGGTCATTTTTCATATTCGGTGGTCGAGGTGACGGTGGGACATATAGCATAAGGGCTTATCTGTAGGAACAGTTAAATTCTGTCATGAGCTCTCTAATTCGTTTCTCTTTCAAGAAAACGGATTTTAGCCAATGCTATGTGCTTTCCCATGCAGTTGTTACATTTGAAAGTAGTTGTTTCACCGTTAGGATGACTTTTTGTATATTTAGGACAAATTACTTTTAAAGAAGGGCACATTCTAATTGAGTGACCAAATCCCCACAACGGGAGCCGTGAGTGAGTCCTTACACCTACCCAGTGGCGCAATGCCACTGGGTAGGTGTAAGGACTCACTTTTACCCTAGTGTCTATATGTAAACATACGACGGTAATGACGATCCCTTAAAACATATTCTTACACACTCGCTATGTTCCTAGTTAGTTAGTTAGTTTGCGACGGGATGTTTTCCGCAACTCCACGTCTATGCGCGTATTTTGCGTGTGGGCAGGAATAATGTGATTATTCATGAGATCTCCCCGAAGAAGCTCAACAGTCCCTTGATGTAGCATGCAACTTCGGGGAGTGATCCCGGCGTGCCGAGATGTTTAGCCCTGTACGTAGCGACCTCCGGACATTTCAATAGCACGTGGACCGCCGTTTCTTCCTCCCCCATACATGCCCTGCACAGGGGACTATCTGTAACACCTATAGTAAATAAATGTTTGTTAAAGGTGCCGTGTCCTGTGATAGCACTTGTTACTATCCTGATCTGCACCTTGTTCAGTCTCATTAAAACTTTGGTTAAGCGACTTTGGCTATGTTCCTAATAACCATTGTAAGTGTTCATTCGCTTTAGTCTTTTTACTGCTAAAATTAAAGTTTTACTTCTAATTCCTAGTAATATCTCTTCTTCACTCAATTCTAGATCAATATCTTTTATTACCCCATATAATTGACTAATTTCAAAAATTTTTTGGCATTTAAAAACACTCTCATGTAATCTCTTGCACTGTATAAAAGACTCAGCACTTTCTTTGCTATTAAAATGAATCAAATGTATTTATGTATTTAATTTTCGCGACGTATTAAAAGCAGAAAGGAAGATTTTGGAAGTTTATCTGTACATTTCAAACAAACTTCAATTTTAGCCTCCGGAATTTTCGTAAATATATTATCCTCTGTACATCCATAATGTCTATTTGTCTTTCGCTTTTTTGAGGGTCTCTCTACGAACATGTCATTCCTATCTTCTGTACTACACATCTGTGAAATATCCTCCATGATCACTGTAATCTCCTTTTCATTGCTTTTGTTAATTAAATACGCTATTTTCCACATCACCATCACTTTGCACATATTTCAACATAGTGTTACTATTCATAATTAAATTATCTCACTGTTAACATGGTCTACAAAAGCACACTAACATGCGAAGAGCATTGCTAGAACTAGGGACAGTACATTATCGAACGGTAGACCAACGCGTCTAGCTACAGCAAGTGCCCACGCGCAACTGCAGTATATGAAGTTCACTAATAAAATTAAAAAGGGACCTTTGTAAGTTTAAAAAAAGGTCGATGTCTCCTGACCTTTAAAAAAAAGACATAATAGTATTTGTTTTCCAGTATATTTCTACTACATCATGCCGAAGCCCACAAAGGGCGCCTTAGAATGCTTTAGCAAGATACCCTAGATGCTGCCATCAAATGTATGACGGATTGGGGGTAATGTGTTTCTATACATTGGAGGCAATTAATGGGTTAAGGACTGTGGCGGCAATGTCCCCTTACAAGCATGAGCAAACAGAACAAAGAGAAACCCAAATGCTAGCCCTAGGTGACCACTCCGAGTAGGCTTGTCGTTCCTTTTATTACAAGAATATTAAAGCATTGTAATAGAAGTTAAACTTGGAAGCGACTATATCTTTCTCCACAATCTGACAACATTTTTGTATGCTACTCATGGCATGACATGGCTCCTTTAACAAACATTTATTTATCATAGGTATTACAGACAGCCCACTGTGCAGGGCATGCATGGAGGAGGAAGAAACGGCGGCTCACGTGTTGCTGACATGTCCGGAGGTTGCTTCATGCAGGGCTAAACATCTTGGCACGTCGGGATCCCTCCCCTAAGTTGTTGCAACATCAAAGGACTGTTGAACTTTTTCTGGAAGATTTCATGGCTCGAATAAAATCTCATTATTCCCGCCCACACACAAAATAAGCGCTTAGTGGTGGAGTTGCGGAAAACAGCCCATCGTAAACTAAACTAAGCAATTATAGAAAAGGCAGATGAATAAGAAACACTCACAAGGTGTTAGAACTCACCTACTGTTTGGGAATCTATTTGGTTAAGTAGCACCCTCCTACTTATTTTTGTCTCTTAATAGTAGCTTGCACAGCCGAGTTCCATTTGAAAAGTATAGGGAGTCAGTATAATTTCAAGCTATGATGCTTTCCATTTTAGTCCTCAGGGGTGACAAGGCATCTATAGCCGTCTTTTTTGAAACTATCTGCAGGTGTCTATGGGCTATTGCAGTCACTTACTATCAGGTGATAAAGAAGCTAAAAATTTACCTGAAAGTCCAAAGTATCCTAATTGTTCCCATATGAAGTATCATATATAGTAGTAAGGGACGTCCTAGGCGAAAGTATATCGATCAAATTGGCGATATATTGAAAATGGGCCAAATTAGGAGTTCCCTTAACTGAAGAACATGTACCTATGCATAGGTACATGAATGTGGAGGAAGCGAGAGAGGTGTGTTAGGATCTTGTTAAATGGAAATCTGTAGTCTCTGCCTACCCTTCTGGGTGACAGGCGTGAGTGTTTATGTTTATGTATGTAAAGTGTCATAAAACTAATAGAATAAATTATCTATTTACAGTGTCACAAGGCCAAAAAAGTGAATGGCTAGCCCGTCATCAAACATTTGCATAATACTCACCTGCCAACATCTATTTTTCCAAACTTCAAATTATCCAATCCGTAACTAGCAGACAGCTCTGCAAACACAGGCGCAAAGTTCACACAGGCAGGATGCCAAGCAGCATACAGGCATATGATCCACATAATGTTCTTATGACGTTTCAATTCATCTTCTAAGATCTGGAAACCACGGAAATATGTGACGTGTTCTGGACCTGTATATGTTGGTTCTGGGAGAAGCAGGGCAGCCAGAATGAGGATAGCACCGTAAGGAAGTCCATACCTGAATTAAATTAAAAATTTGTTGAAACTTAAGAAATAAAACAAATAACAAATAAAATATTTTTGCAAATAAGCTAGTGAATGAGAGGCAATTTTATATTTTGTTTAAAGTTAAAGTTACAGCCTATATACGTCCCACTGCTGGGCACAGGCTTCCCCTCATTTCTGAGAGGGATTTAGTGCAAGGAATTGTCTGTCGTGTGGGTTGGGTTTACAATTTGGTCACCTGAATTTTAAGATTCTGTCACTGTGGGGGGTTCAAGAGGGTTTATCTGAAGCACCCCCATGCGATTTTTGCTGCCGGAGCAGCGTCGAAGTGTTTTTAATTATTTTTTAAAAATATTGGTAAATGACTAAATATTCTCAGGTTTTTGACGTTTCATCTGTCAATGTCATATCGATATATAGTACAGAATTTATCTAGTAAATCGACCCTAGAGAATCGAGATCAAAACTTTCTGTTTTATTAAGATTTTTAAAATTATTTACAATTGAATGTACCCCAACTCGTAAAGGTCGACAGTTTTTCAATTAAATCATTCAATGTTATCTGTACTTTATTGTATCTTTTGATATTGTAAACATAAACTTTTAATGCAAATTAAAAAAAGATTGATTTTTGCAAAATTGATCTTTAAGATTTCGATTTTTTTGTGAATCGATTCATCCAATTTCGATTCTAATCGATTTAAAAATGTGTAAAATTAATTGCTAGGCCGGCCATTTTGTTGACGGCTTTTCCTCATGCCTTTGCTTCAGAATTTCAGAATTTTGGTGAATAGTGGAATATTTGTGGCAGCATAATACTGCTAAATATCGCAAAGATCCTTTCTTACAAATAGTGGCAGCCATAAATTATGTTTATAAAAGTTAATATTTTGGTGTTATATTGAGTGCAACAGAGAGCGAAGCGAGCCTGGGACGTGGGGCACCCAGACTCGGACAGGTTAGGTTAGAAGATGATGATGGGGTTGAGTGAGCGAGCGAATAGACCCCGTCATCATCTTTGTGGTTACGTTTTATAAACCACTCAGAAGTAGGAGCACCACGAAGCGTGGCTACGTCGACCGGGCTTCTCTCGACTGTACCACGTTAAGTGGCGTGGGGCTTCCCTTCCCCAACTCTCTCTCTCCATAAATCAGGTTAAAATTGTCATGAAAATTACGAAACATAACCTCAAAATGAGATTTTTAAAAATTTATAAAAAAAAAACTAAGCACGTCTGCCAGAAAGGGGAAGTAAGGGGTGACTCTACAACTCCTCCCCTCCCCCTACACTACCCCCACCCACCAATTCAGGCGACCGAATTGTAAACCTTACCCTGCCGTGCTGCCCCAATGCGTGTTGGCGAACTTCACACGTCTTCAAAATATTTTTTTCCTTATTCTTTAGACATGCAGGTTTCCTCACAATGTTTTCCTTCACCGCCGAGCATGTGGTAAATAATATTAATATTTTATTTTATCCAAATCAAATGCAAATTAAGAAGAATAAAGGTGGCATACAAGCACAGATTCCACCTGACTGTAAGTGGATGCTGAGGCCTATAGATATCTACATCTCTCCTTTTCTTAGAATAGAATAGAATATTATTTATTCAATATAGATTACATAAATATTTATTGAAAGTTATTTCTACTTCTAACAGAGTCATAAATGTTTATTTTATGATTAGGATTTTGTTTTTTTTACACACAAGTTGCATATGAAATAGCAGCATTGAGCTGCTATTTGCGCTGGTATTGTGTGGAGCGTCTATAATACAGCTGCAGCATGACTGTGAATTTCTACCACAATTGAATGAATTTTTCCTTAGTTGTCTCTCACAAATACAATAGCCACGTAAATTAACGATGTGATTGATTCTTAACAATAATAAAATCATAAATTTTAAAAGATGTAGAAAGTTTTTAATACTTGCCTTACATCTGCATACAACCAAAGTATCAGATTAGCAATTTTCGTATAAACGAAAGAAGCAGACAGGTAATTGACCATAGTTACACTACCCGCTTTCCGAGTCCTTAACATCACCACAATTATTAAGAAAAACAGGATTTCCGTCTCGCGACTATCCAACTCGCAGTCGGCATCGGGAAACAAGAAATTGCAAATTAAAGCTGTCCTTTTACACGTAACGTAGGAAATGCCAAGTAGGATATTAATCCAGTAATAAGGTTTGAGTAATTGCTTTAAGTCACTCCGAAATGACATGATTTTAATTTATGTTTTATTTTATAAGCCCGAGAAAAAGAATAAAACGGCGATTTTGATCCACGGACAATTGTCAAATGTCAGTGTTAAATTGCTAAAGACCATAAAGACGTTTTTTAATTAATTAATTTTTTAATTAAGAGTTTTAACTTGGATGCTCAGTAATTAAGCCATGCCTTCTTTCATTCGGGATTTCCGTTTTTAAAGATTTTTTTTTCACCATATGGTGATTCGTACATTGCGAAGTTTTTGGGAGATTTTGACGATAGCTCAACCTAGCGGACCGTTAAAGGCGACAGTCACCCAAGTTCATAAGGTGCCTAAGCGATCAAAATAACATGAGATTTATTTCAACATCGAAGCACTTGTTTCATTATTTTCTTTAATAGTACACATACGCAGAAACTTAATCCACAAAACCGCATCACTTTTACGTATCAAAATCTACTTCAAACTATTATTTAAACGATAAAACAGGAGCAAAAATCCGTCGACGGTCAAGTTCCCGCCAATTCTCTCTTAAAGAGGTTTATAGGCAGCGATAGGCTGCCATCGCCTAAATTGCCGATGCAAAAACTCGACGTTGGTTGAAATGAAGACTTTGATGGGACATAATTATTTACAACACAATAAAAACATAAAAAGTAGATTTGATGAAATAAATATATTTTAATTTTGATATTTTGATTAGAATGAAATTTATAATTCGAGAGTGTTTTCTTAATATTTGTATGTTTGTAGGCTATACAAACACTTTTTTCGTGCGCGATTAGAACCAGTGCTCCCGCAACGCAACCACGCTACTCTAAGCCGCTGCACGTGTTCAGATAATTTATAAGAAGCTTAACTTTTGTTAGGCTGCGTACTGATGGTTGAAAGGTAACGTGCAACGTAATGTGAAAGGAGCGTTTCTTCAGTGTGAACGCAGAGTGTGTACAAACGAAATATGTATCGCATTGGTGCTCTGAGTACACTGCGCACATTTTTTATTCGTTTGAAAAATCTGTTTGCCGTGCTCAGCTAAGCGGAACAGTATTTCATGCCGGCACACCGTCTGCAACTCTACAAGGTGTAGTTTCAGCCATAAATGGAATACTGTTCCCATCTCTGGGCCGGGGATCCTCAGTGTCAGCTCCTTCCACTTGACCGCAGAGCGGCTTGAATTGTCAACAAACGAGTCATCTCCGCTTCGGCTCAATTCATTGGCGCTGCGAATAAATGTTGCATTTCTTTGGATTTTCTATCCTATCTACCACGGGGAGTGCTCTGAGGAATTGTTCGGATTAATTTCAGCCTCCTTAACGAACTCACATCGCGACATAACTCACGATACCACCCACACCATCTGGATGCTTGCCGGTCCACCACTGTACGTTTTACTAGGAGTATTTGCCCTCATATGACCCCTCTGTGGAATCTTTTACCATCAGCGATTTTTCCGGACCGATACGACCTTCAAGAAAAGAGCTTACTTTTTTCTAAAAGAACGGCAACGCACCTGCAATTCTCCTGGTGTTGCAGTTTATCTTGGGCGGCGGTAGTCACTTACCATCAGGTGAGCCGCATGTTCGTTTGCCCCCTCTTTTATAAAAGAAAAACGACAAATGACAGAACACGCCGCACGCGACTTTAAATGCTCGAAGCGTGCGCGTGAAATGCACAGTAGTGATGGGACTCGAATGACCAGCCCACTCGAGTGGTCTGTACCGACTCGTGTGAGAAATTCAAGCAAGGTTTAGTTGACGTATCTTCCATTTGAAATTAATAAAAATATGTATAAGTGAGTAGTTTGTTTTTAGAAATACGTTTATTTTAGATTCTTTGCCATTACTACGTGTTCAAAATGAATGATAGTGTTAAAAAAGCTGTAATGTTGTTGTTTTACGACAAAAATGAGGTACTAAAGTATAATATATATCCCTTAAGCGCCGGATACGTAAAAGTAAAAATTTTTCAATTTACTTCAATTTTTTAACTTTTTTTCTAATTTTTATTGAATATTTGTACGTGTTATGTACACATAAAACCTGGCAAACACTCACCTGGGTAACCTTTGAGCTGCTCTGCGTTAATCGAGCCCTGTGTGATGTAGATTCTGGCTAAATGTGTCTACTATTTTCTTTTTCCACAGGTCAGTTATGGAAAACTGCCTCAGTATTCGACGAAGCAGGGTAAATGAGATCTTATCTGCTGCCAGTAACGGAACGCGTACGTAATGTGTACCGTCAAAAGCGTTATTGCTTGCGTACACGAGAAAGTTGGCCGTTACTAGTGGTCGTTGCGGATGTAGTTCAAAAAAGGTTGCTCACTTTAAAGATAAAGAGTGCTTGCCAGTAAGAAAAATTGTTTATTTGAAACATTATACGTAAGACGAAATGTTTTCCTTTCAAATTGCACTATTTTTAATTATAAGAGTTATACCTAAACTTTAATAAAAATATATAAGTAATAATATATCATGTATATAACATGGCGCTCACTTTAAAAGTACGCAGTATCTTTTAATTAAATTTAAACGAATCTTCGATATAAACTAGTGTTTGACATGAAATAAAAATGTATAAGCAAAGTTAAACGTAATACCGGAAAGTACTTACAAAATATATCTTAAGATTAATGTTTAACGTTATTTGTAAAGAAAGTATACTGAGAAATCATTATTTACATTTTTATTACTCTATTGGAAGTGGACAAATTTTATTAACTGGTCGCTTCAAATATGTTTTCCCAATTTGGAGAGTTACAACACGCAGAATCCCATCAGGGCCTGGATGTAGGCAGTGTACACGTGCAAGTCACCATTGTAAAGGTAAAAGGTTATCATCACATACCATCACAATAATGCCTTCATTGACCAGATCTCCACGGTCAGTAAACCATTTGCCACGCTACTGAACTTCATGCAAATACTCTAATTTATATGTTTAAAGTAAATTGCATAATAAAACCAATATTTTCACTTACATTATATTTTATTTATTACACAGAAAAAAAACATTGTATAAAACAGGGATAATTCTTTGTCATATTTTTCCGGAATAGAAAAGGTTATTTTTTATTGAATGTGCAAGTAGTTGGTGGCCCTAATTTGATGATATGTGATAAAGTAGTTCGTTAGGCTGGCAGCACACATGATAGCCGAATCTTTAGAAACTCACGACTAAATATAAGGATATGCAATAATGAAATTGATGAGGTGTTACTTGGAGATGGAGGATATCCTTGCACCAGGTAAATAATAATATAGTAACATTTTTTTATTCATAAATGATAAAATTATAATTAGGTATATCAATACTACGTGCTATGTGGTCTTTAAAGCATCATAAATACCTCACTACAATATCGCTAATTTGTTAACAATAAGGAGTTCTTTATTTCAGACATTCATTGACTTCAGTTTCAAATCCCCGAATTGCACAAGAGGAGAGATATAATAAGATGCAAATAAAATCAAGAAATTCAGTGGAATATTTATTTGGAGTACGGAAAAGATGGTTTCCATGCTTACAAATTGGTTGCTAAACCAAACTATCAACAACAGTCAATATTATAATGGCTTGTACACCACTCCACAACATTGCAATAGAAGTAAATGAATCATTTGGAGTATGGAAAAGATGGTTTCCATGCTTACGAATTGGTTGCTAAACCAAACTGTCAACAACAGCCAATATTATAATGGCTTGTACAGTGGTCCACAACATTGCAATAGAAGTAAATGAATTATTTGGAGTATGGAAAAGATGGTTTCCACGCTTACGAATTGGTTGCTAAACCAAACTATCAACAACAGCCAATACTATAATGGCTTGTGCAGTGCTCCACAACATTGCAATAGAAGTAAATGAATTATTTGGAGTATGGAAAAGATGGTTTCCACGCTTACGAATTGGTTGCTAAACCAAACTATCAACAACAGCCAATACTATAATGGCTTGTGCAGTGCTCCACAACATTGCAATAGAAGTAAATGAATTATTTGGAGTATGGAAAAGATGGTTTCCATGCTTACGAATTGGTTGCTAAACCAAACTATCAACAACAGCCAATACTATAATGGCTTGTGCAGTGCTCCACAACATT
>DWHP01007835.1:0-10791 GCA_018247895.1 Parnassius honrathi
ATTATAATATTAAGTCAAGTTTATTGTTATACTACAAATGAACATACAGTTTATAAAATTAAAAAATTATATATGGAAAAATAAAAAAAAATAACAATCTATTGGAATAAAAACAAAAAATAACAAAATAATTCAAAAATCTAAAGCTTACATTGATAAAATAAATTGACAAAATCTAATTCTGCTTCGAGTTTATACGATGTAATACATATTATTTTCTCTTTCAACAGATTAAGTTCCTGAAATATGATTCCAAACAGGCCTTTTTTCGGATCGCATTCGGACACGTCCGCCATAAACGTGAAAAATTTGGTAAAGTTTACTCGAATGCTGTGCGTTGTT
The DNA here is from genome assembly GCA_018247895.1 of Parnassius honrathi. Lineage (NCBI taxonomy): Eukaryota > Metazoa > Arthropoda > Insecta > Lepidoptera > Papilionidae > Parnassius > Parnassius honrathi. The sequence goes on from DWHP01007835.1 coordinate 343, forward strand.
TTAAAACTAACACACCTTAACAAATGTACGTCTTGTTTACCTATTTGAACGATCTCATAACTAAAAACTGAATGTTTTGTAAGAATTTTAGTGTTTCAGTGATTAACCTTTACTTTAAAATTGCGCATGCGGCATGATATGTGAATGTATTTTAGTATTGTTATTTGAATCGTTTGACTAAAATCCATGGACAATAGAACAAGCTTTATGCGACCTATATGCAACTACATCTATCCGGCGACTTTTGTCTTTGGTTTGAATCCAAATCGACGCCAACATATTATGTGCACCATAAACAGTAAATAGTAGCGATTTAGATAGTCTAGTTGTGTTGTGGTAGAGGCCATGTTTCTGACACAGCGTCCGAATCTACTTGTTGTGTATCTACGGAAGTGATTTATGGTAGTACGTTAGTAATACCGTTAGGCGGTATATTTTATTTAGTATTGCTAATCGCTATAGTACGATTCAACGTATGGCGGCTCCACTCTCAGAATCGCAGTAGCTTAGCAATGAGTTGCCTGAGGTCCGCGAGGTCTAATTCCGCACAGTACAACTATTGGTATGGCCTATAAATAATTGTTCCGGGCCTGGATGTTTGTTCTTGTGCAATTTATGTACGTGAACCACTATGCAGGAGAAAATCCTAGTGTACAGGTAACGTTTTTTAAAAAGAAAAAAGAACGTATGATTCTCAAGTTTCCACTATAATCAAATAGTTATACCTTTTATTTTTGTTTCGAGCACTCCCATACGAGTTGCTACTAATGTACTCTCCTAAAGCACTTAGATAGGGTGAGCCGGCCATTACACCGGGCGCTTGTTGACGCAAGTGGAGTGCTTTTGTGTCAGCGTTTACACTTGTGGCATTTTATATAGAATAAAGGTTACAAACGAGCGCTATCCACCTGATGCTAAGTGGACGCTATGGGCCATAGATATCCACATTGTCCTCGATTAAGAATCAAATTGCAGATCCGATGTTACTCCTATGACTAAGAGGAAATGCCTCGATTCCGGTAAAAAGGATCTCCGGTTACCTCTACTCTCACCATACGAAACACAGCAGCATCAAGATGTTATGTTACGCTGATATTCTGTGAAAGCGTGGTCCTACCCCGGTCGAGTCGATCCATTCGCGCTACAACCATAATACAGCTGCAGCGTGGTTCCACCACCTATAACCAATATGTGTACCACGTATACTATTGTAATGTATCTCCTGTGCACTCGATAGCTTGCGACATTATTCGGTAGACCTTCAACTATTCTTAATAGAGCTGATATTACCAAAATTTTCGACACCATTTGGTTAAATAAACGAAAAATGAAAAACAAAACCCGTTTTTGGTGAAATTCTCCAAATCGACTTGTCTCACAGTTGTGCTAGGTTTACACCGACATACTTCGCCTTGATTTTCACACCAATAAGTACATAAACTTCTTTTTCTACATTTATTGGATACATTATAATATGTGTGACATAAAACAAAACTACAAAACTCACAATATCATACACACCATCTAGATGCTTGTTGGTCCACCACTGTGCGCTTTACTGGGAGTTTTTTTCTCGTATGACCTCTTTGTGGGATCGTTTACCACCGCCGGTTTTTCTAGGAAAGGTACGACTTAGGGACTTCAAGAAAAGAGCTTACTCCTTCCTAAAAGGCCGGCAACTCATCTTCAATTCTCCTGGTGTAGCAGTTGTTCATGGGCGGCAGTTGTCACTTACCATCAGGTGAGCTGCATAGTCATTTGCCCGCTCTTCTATATAAAAAAACAACAAGAAGTTTAATACACATAATGTCAAATAATAATAATGATAATAATATGCCACCGCCAACCCGAAACCATACAACATATTACGAGTGCTTGTCCCAGCCTAGTACAAACTGATTACACCCACCGTCATAACCAGGTTGCTAATTACGTTCATCAAAAACTTGCAAATAAATACAATTTAATCCCGAACCAAAAACTACTGCCGTACTATCAGTATACCCCTAAACCTGTTCTGGAGAGCGACAGACACAGAATGTATTTTGATAGGGCTATTCTTACCGATAAAACAATTCATTACAATAGACCGGATATAACTTTAATTGATAAATTAAATAAAACAGTATACCTAATTGATATAGCGATCCCAAATACCCATAATCTACAAAAAACCATTACTGAAAAAAATCATAAATACACGGAATTAAAAGAAGAAGTAACTAGAATCTGGAAAATGAATAAAGTATGTATTGTACCGCTGGTGCTCTCCAGTACTGGTGTGATCCCGAAATGTTTGTCCCACTCCCTTAAACGATTAGATCTTCCTGAAAATAGTTATATTACCATGCAAAAAGCAGCCATCCTCAACACGTGTCGTATAGTCCGAAAATTTTTGCAAGAGGACATCTCGGATTTTGATTTCCAAATGGATGCGCACTTGGCTTTGGTCCGTGAACATCTCTTAAAAACCAAGATTTTACAAAATCTTGAGAAAGAAAAAAAGAATACATAATAATAATAATAATGATAGTAATACTAATGATAATAATCATAGGGTTTGTCTTAAATGATGAGGGTCTCTGTGACAGAGATCGTGGTCTGTGTGTGAATTCACTTGCTTCTCTTATTTTCCTGTCTTGTTTGATGACTGTTATTACCTACGGGATCTCCTACTCGGCTCACTGTCTTCCTCATCGCTATCGGAGGGACGGCGACGCCTCTGTGATACTGGATAGCCCAACCTTATGAGCTTCATCGTGGTTTCTTCCGACGTGTCCCCTAACTCGGCGGCAACGGTCTTCTTTATATACTTATCTATGATATACGCGTGTCTGGAGGTGTGAGCTTGGGATAGTTGAAAGTTCTCTCCCACAAGTTTATTCATCTTGGCGTATGCAACAGCCGCGTAGTAAAGGTCGGGGAAGTTTGCATGATTCAATTAGCTATGACTAGAGGAATTCCTGACCCGGCTATAGGCGATATGAGGATCGTCCTCGTGGGCCTTGGCCCACCTAGTCTGTAACTGGATGGCTTGGTCAAGAACCATCGGTATCTCTAATGCCCTGCAATGTGATTTGGTGGAGGCGTCCATGTATTCGACTGCCTTCAACGAGGAGTAGCTCCACGCGAGTTTTACCTGGGCTAGGATGGCCCCTCTGATCCCGTTGGGTTGAGGGATGTCACAGCATCAACTATCTCAACTATTAAAACCTCTCTACCCGCTACAATGTTTTGGAAACTTGTGGCTAAATTAATAATGGAAGGCAATGATTCAGGGGACACCATGCCTGCAGTTTGGACAGAAGCTAAGGCAGCTTTCCATCTCTTGGTGTATGCTGGGCTGTTTTGTGTAAAGACGGGTTTGGCTAAAGTCATGAGCGAAGAGAGTGATAAACCTAAAATGCCCATATCTATCTCCACATCTGTTTTAACTACCTCTCTTACCCCTGGCACTGCAACCCTCATGCTTGCAGTGGTAAACGGGGCTAACAGAGACAGGACCACCGAGAGCAACAAGTCGTCCGTATGTAGGTGACGCTTCTCTTCACCCACAAGCTCACCTCCTCCTTTGTGGCATTCCCTCCAGTTCTTAACATAATAGTATGTAGTCCTTGTGGCTAGAGCGAAGTCATGGTCAGTCGCTGGTATATGGCATTTTTCTTCTTTTCTACCTTTGATCGCACACCCGTAATATCGAATTCTATATTATTAGGTTCAATAATACTTCTAAATAACACTCTTCGTCTATTTAAATTAAACTCTTGTATAAACTGACCTAAATAATTAGGCAAGTTCAACCTTGTGGTTGCTATTTGAGCAATTTCATCTTCATTTTCGGGGTTCTCTATCACTTTGTGAAACTTATTTATAAGTGCAGCCATAACCCTAAAATATTCCTTCAAATGTGCGGAAGCTTAGTTGAAAATACGTTTCTAAACAGTTTAAAATCATGCTTTGATTAAACCTGCAATTAACTACTTCCACAAGCTATCTACAAAGTGTAACACATCTACTTATATTAGCTTGTTGACCTGCACTACGCTGACAGCCATAAAATACGCATCTTCTAGATGTATAAGCACAACGTCTATAATTCGGCAGGACAATTGTTGACACATCTCGAATGTTTTTCACTGCTAGTCCAGGGGGGAGAGGTGGGGGATTTGGCACCTGAATTTCTTGAACAGCTTGGTCCTTCTATATTTTCAAATCTGTTAGAATCAACAATATTTCTTCGGGCCACTTCTCTGTTAGCTCTCACATAAGAACCATGACACAAAAAGTTATCCGCTATAACTAGAAAAAATATAAAACTTTACCACATTGTCCGCTTTCATTTATGAGACAAGCTATTGAAAACACAAAATAAAGATGAATGTTATGGGAAAGTTAATGCAGATTGATTCGTTTGAGAGGTTAGTTTAAGTTAACAATACAGCACCATTAATAAATATTAAAGTTTAGGGATTGACAATACCGCATATGGGTCACAGTGATTGTTTAACTATTGTGTCTTATTTGCAATGTTAATTTTAATGAATAATGAAAATAATTACTCACATGGTGATGCCATGATACAACTGAGGCGAAAGAACTAAATTCTGGAATGCTGTGTTTTCTTGCACGTGCAACAGATCTACCACAGTCATTATTGTGACCAAGTTGTCTTTCCCTTAAATTTGTTGTAAGGCATCTTGTTATCGTGTCATAGCAGGCACCGCAGACGCAGCTACGAAGTGACAACCGTGAAGGAAAAATAAGTACTCATTAATCTAAGATTCTAAGCCGTCGAATTAAGATAATAGGGTAAATAATATACCAATCTGATTCTTTGTAAATGTTGTAGGTAAGAACGTAATAGTCTATTAATATTTTACTAAATGAAACAAGATCTTACCTCAAAAGTTCACCACTCCGATAAAAGAACAGTCATATCAGGAGGTAGTGATGATATTACATGCCGCTCGATGCGTTCTCTAACAGTGATACCACAGTTAACACACGCTTGTAAAAGGTCAATTTTCCTTATTAAACTTATGTATTACACCGTTTATAATTAGTGGAGCATTCGCGGGTGGCTAAGACACTTATTAAGTAAAAGTAAAATATGATAAAACACAAACACGAAGGAAAAGCAATCAGATATCACATTAACATTGACTCTTTGACTGTTTTGATACTTGACGGACGGATTCAGTGTTGCAAGTACTAAAGTAAAATAATCCTATCCTATATTGTAGGTAACGCTACTTGTTTAAGCTGTTGCTGTAATATACAAATTAATAAAATCCTATCCGTCAGTGTATTTTGATGTATTAATTCATTATTTGAAGGCTTGTTTTAATACACAACATATCATAAATAAAGTATTTTTATGATTTTAGCTATTGTTTTTTCCCTACTCTGATCTTTTTAAGTATTATATTACCGTATTGTGGCCACATTAAAGGTAGTTTAGTGCTATATAATGACTTCAAATAGAAGAAATCACTTTAAATACTTTTAAACTGTATTATTTTTCAACAGCTGCTATGAAATGTTAAATAGTTATTCAAAATTGTTTGTTTGTTTTATTTAAATTAATAGCAATAGTTTTATTTTTGTACAGCTTGGTGCAAATTTTGGTCATCTCCTTTCACTACGGCAACTACTCGAAACAGATGAAAAAAATTGGCTTCTCCGTACATATGGTCATTACTGGATAGACCAAACGTCTAACTTGTTTTTAATTCTATGCAATTTAATACTTTGTCATTACACGGAACCTAAGGTCAAGTTGAGCGGTAAAGGTCAAATTACCACGTTGTCCGGTATGACTTCTTTTTGTTGTACATCCATCATAAATCGTTTTTCTTATCGAGTGTTTCTCAAAGTACAGTTTTTTGGCAATTATCGTTGTGGATTGAAATTTCTTCTGATACAGAAAAATCGTTTTTCAGTATTACAGGAATCCTAGTAATATCAATCAAATCAAAATTTAGACTTTTTCCTGTTCTTTTAAAAATTTGTTTTCCTTCCGAGACTTTGCCTAATCCATTGCAATATTTTTGTGGGTTTAGATTGCCAATACCTTCTTTTTCTTTAGTATTTAGTCTTGGTACTTGTGATTTTCTTTTTCTGTACGTGTTGAGTTTTTATTGCCGGTTTAACTTTACGGTACTTTCAGTTTTTTAGATGTAATTTTTTGGTTAATATCCGATATTCCATATGAGCTTGAAGTATGGCTATCTATATAGTCACTATCTTGTACTCTTTTTTCTGGTATAACGTTTTTTATTAGTTGTATTTTGCGATCCAAATCGCATTTCTTTCAATAAAGACACAACTGACTCATCAATTGCTTCTTTTTCTTCTGTACTAAATTCTTGTCTTGTGTTATTTCCTGGCAATTGATTGAGTACTTTTTTTTAATTCTTTTGGCTTATTCCTGTTTTCGTTAATCCGGTTAAAATGTTTTGTTTTATATTTGGTTCTATTTTTTCTAATAATTTCTATGAATATATTCTTCGATATTGTAGACAGTACCCGGCCTTCAGTTTTTTTCCATGTGAACAGGATGGCACGCTACGCAATTTTTTTAAACCCAAAAAAGGTTGTATTGAGTAGCTGTGTCAGGTGGGTGGAGTTTTATGTTCTTTAAATTTTTTATGATATATAAAGACCGGTGCGAAAAAAGGTTGTCTCCTATCATTATTATTTTCCTGACTTTTTTGCTAAAGTATGAAATTGCTGCGGTTCCCACCCAGTCTTCCAACGTATTGCTGTCAAACCAGCCTGAATTAGTCCTGGTACTGTAAAGATCGGTGACTTTATATACTACGTTACAGGGCAACAATGTAACATCGGCGGATACAGCCATCACCAGTGATATCGATGATTTTGTGTGGATCTTGACTCTTTCAGGGTATTATAGACATAGACAAAACCTTCTTTTTTCAGAATCATCAGCTACGTTAGATTCATCGTATTTCACGATGTTAGATAAAAGTGAAGGTTTCTCTAAGGTATTTTGAAGTTCCCTAGAATAATCTTCTATAATTTGTGGTAATACTGCAGACTTCTTCTTTTGATATTCTGGCTTATTCTTTCTGAAATTTTTTCATGTGACGCTTTAAGGAACTTTCTATGTAATCCACAACAGGGAAGTTATTATTAAACTTTTTAACTTCTATTCCAATTCTCTCTAGATATCCCTTTATTATCATCCGTAAGATATAAGTATCATGTGAAAATCCCCACTCGGAACAGATGAAATAGTGCACTATTTTATTAAACTGACCCATGTCTGTTAATACGAGCAGCACACGTGATAACGTGTGGTTTTTATTTTTACCTCCGCAGTTATCAGAGTTTATGTGAATTTTATCATTATGTTGGGCAACATCATTACGTAAACAGTCAAGTAAACGGTTTGCCACTTCATCCGGAGATTCCTTAGCTTCACCTTCAGGGTACAGATAAATTTTGGCTTGGTTGGTCTTAATATTGTGAATGTTGAATACACTCACCGAAAGTTGTCTCCATTAAAATATATCTTGGATAGATATATTACGTAGTTGCAAATTTTGCATGAAATCAAAGCATATAGGTAACGCATTAGTGTGCTGATTATTCTTTTGGTCTTCCTTTTCTGGTTTGATTTTAGAATAAAATTTCTTGCTTTTTTTCATAAACCTGTAATTCTGCCTGTGCACATCTTTTGGTTACTTCATTGAGATGTAGGTTCTTGAGCTTTACCTTCAATTTTGCGCATGTGCAACATGTGTCAACTTGTGACTGGCCAAACCCCAATTTAAAATTTGTACAAAACTATCATAGTATGACTGGTAGCTCAGTTTAATTCCTGGATATTCTTTCTTGAACAGTTCATACATTGTTTTGACATTTAATTTAGCATCTAAATGTGTTTCGGGCTCTCCGTCCATTATTATAAAAGTAACTCACATAATAAAACTTCCGTATAACCTTAACAATCACAGCTGCTTGACAGACACAATAAACGGAGTGATTCCCGTTAGATGTGTCAGTGATGACAGTTCTAGTGTTGCCATAGATTTCTTGTAAAAAGGCCAACAGTCAGTGGACTAACGCCGTTTCTACATGGAATTTGAATTCGAGTCCTAATTTTTTGTTCGTATTTGAATGGACTGATTTTCTTTTGATGCCAAACCATCTCGAAAAGGTGTATTGGAGTGTTTTCTAATAGAAGGCGCCTGTAACTAATTTCTTTAAAAATGGTGACTCATGCCCTTTTAACATGGAGCGATTCAAATAAAGTGGTTAACACACTCGTCTTTCCTAACTATAAAATAAATTTTAGAGAGCAAAGATTCCAACATTGTAATATTTGAGCGTCACGAAAGGTTATTTTCAAATGACGTTCTTGACAATTTGCAGCTAATATTATGTTTATTCAGTGTTGCCATGAGAACTTTAGAAGTTGTACTATTTATCTTACAAAAAATTGTAGAAGTTTTAACAAATAGGTAACTAATATTCACCATCGAATATATTTTCTGGTTTTGTCACTGTTCACCCCATTTTACGGTACGCTTCGAATTCAAGTCAGAGCCAACGATATCTATCAATGTATTTCAGATGTCCTCGTGAAATGAGTAGGAGAAGTAACCAGCGGATTTAGTCCCAAAAACGAAAAACAATCGTTTAACTTTTTAGTTTTAACGTCAGAGATATTTAGCGAATTGACTTTAAAGTCGCCCATAAGTATACAGTGGTCATTATCCCCCAACGCATCTATTGAGCTGGCAACGGCATCCAGGAAAAGCTCCAGGTCTTGCCACGGAGGCCGATAGGCCGTGCCTATGGCAATTTTTTTCCTTCGGATGTTAAGTATTACCTACATTTGTTCAGTAGTGTCAGATTTAGAATCTACAGGCAAAACACACGTATGTGTGCATTTAGTAAAAACCAACTCCCCTATTAAGACCCGCATATATGTACAGTCAACGGGCGCGGCGTTTGACGTAACTGGTACCCAGGAACCGTAGCGCACGGCCGTCCTCATCTCGTAAGTCTCTTTCACGACCATGATGTCAATGTTGTGCAAGGCAAACAGTGATATAAACTCGCCATGGTTGGTACCCAGTGACCTAGCATTGTGAAAAGCCAATGTTAATGTTAAATTTTTTTTACAAAGAAAATAATAGGCCTATAAATAAAATTAGCTTAGAGTACCCTGCAATGGGTAAGTGGTGCAGAGTGCATTTAACCCCGTTTATATTATTGTAACAATTTAAAATTGTAAATATTATAATACGAGTAAAGACTCAACACTGTAAAATATGTCGATCGGTCGTCGCATCGCCTCCCGCACAGTCAGATGTCCCGCATGCTTAATTTGTTACCTAATTGAGCAATGTCAGTGCTAGTGCGACCGTTGCGTATTGGTCAGTTTCTATATTTGTTAAATTTATAAAGTGGTTGCAGGTGGTGCAGTCCTTCTTACTGTGTAGTGGCGGTGTAACGATATCCACTACCCCATATCATCCCGTGCTTGTCGTAAGAGGCGACAGAGGGAAACTAATCAGGAGATGGGCAGCAGCGTCTTCTTAATAAAGATTAAAAATAAAAACTTCGGTGGCCGTCCCGCTTACCAAGGGTGGCGACTATGGCAAACATACCTATGTATAAGGCAAACTATGGGGAAGGCCTATGTTCAGCAGTGGACTTTTCTTGGTCCGTAACTGTATTATTTTTCGCCTTCTTAGTCTTCATAATTTTCAGCAGCAAATAAAGTGAGGCACCGTGATAACGCTTAAAAAACTTTTTAGAAAGCACTAAGCAATATGACGTGGGACCATTATTGTCTATTCCATTAATTGGGATGAGGGTCGGCACCCGATCAGTACACGGTAGCGGCCTGCACCGCGCGCGTCTTATTATTGATAATGATAACATATGGATTATATTTTGTTTTTGTGAATCTGGCAATACTACATACTGTCGCTTTGAATAGTTTATTTTTATTTTTGTGTGGTTTGTGTGAACACAATTTATAACATGTGTATGTCATGAGTAGCTGTTCCATGGTAACAATTTTTTTTTAAATTGCAGTTATTATTTTTTATCCGCGCCTTTGTATTTTTTTAATAGAAGTCAGGGTGACGAACGAGCACACAGTCCACCTAATAATATGTGGATGCTATCGTCCATAAACAACTCCATCAATCCTCGATTATTACAATATAGATAGATACGTGGTCATTTGAAGACGAAGATGGAATGCCTCGTGTCCAGTAAAATAGGGTCTCCGGACCTCTACACTCACCTTACGAAACACAGCAGTATTCCGTTGCTATTTTAATTACTTATTGTACGTGGTAGAGCCATGCTGCAGTTATATTAGAAGTATAGTTGTAGCACGAATGGGTCGCCTCGACCGGGGAGGGACCACGCTCTCACAGAATACCAGCGTGAAATAGTAGC
>DWHP01007836.1:0-10791 GCA_018247895.1 Parnassius honrathi
AAGACAAAGCAAACCGTTTAGTTTGAAAGTGTAATAGAGACCCGCTCCGCATGTTATATATGTAGTTGAAAAGGGAGAGAGGAGTTAAAACATGTAATTCCTGCGCACATTTTCGCCAAAGTTAGATATTTATGTGTTTTTATTCAAAAGAGCACACAAACCAACTGATGGTTTGTGTGCTCTTTTGAATGCATGCCTTGTGGATGCAGTGGCCCATAGACATTCTACATCTATCCTCAATTAAGATTTATTACCATTTCTGAGGACGATGGATGTAGATTTCCATGGACTGTGGGTATTCCTAATCTATATATATATATATATGGGAAGCCCTAATATGAGATTAATAATAAAATTAAGATATAATATGAGATTAATAATGTTTCGTGGTTTTGTTTTGTTTGTTTTCTATGAGTTTCTATTCTATTTATATCGATTATGGCGCCTGCAAATGTCACTGAAAAAAAGGAATTGCATTTCAGTTATTTCATACATCGACACATATGAATAAAATATAAAATGCAAGTTTCTTTTATCATTGAATGACAAACAAGCACACAGTCCGCCTGATGGTAAGTGGATGCTGTGACCCATTGACATCCACATTTATCTTCAATTATGAATCAAAATTCCAATGCGTTATCACCCTTGAGGACTAAAATTGAATGCCTCGATTGTAGTAAAAGGGGTCTCCGATTTTCTTCACTCACCGTACGAAACACAGCAGCATTAAGCTGCTATTTTACGCTCGTATTCTGTTATAGCGTTGTCATGCCCCGTCGAGCCAATCCATTCGTGCTGCGTCTATAATATAGCTACAGCGTGGCTGGTAATACCGAAATACTGTATTTCATTGAGCCGAGTGGGTTATTTCGATGCCATTGACATGCGAATAAATTTTTTTTTTAATTTTGTCTGTCATTGTGTTCGGGTTGTCGTCGCGTTAAACATCTTGAATAGACAGAGAGTTATCCAGGAGTAATATGGACTACATTTCACTCGAAATTTCTTAATAGTTTTGATATTTCTTTCATTATCTCGATAATATATTATATAGATAAAGACAGAGATATCGCAAGGGCTACCCACATAACTCTTTTAATTTCCTATATTGTCCCATCAGATTATAAAAGGCGCGATCCTTCGTTTTATTATCACACATTCATCATAATCACTGTTTCAGAATAAACTCATCCCTTCCAATGGACCCTTCCGTGTCGGACCCTGTGTAATACCTTACCGAGTCACACATTCTAATTTTTTCACGCTCAGATAAGCTTCGTCGACATATCTAAAAAAATTTTAATCGCACTCGAACCGTGAATGGAAAATGCAAAAACAATCCAAGTTGTGGTAACTAGATACTTACTCAGGTTCCTTTTTAATGGGATAAGTTTATTCTTATGTTCCATCTTAAGTTCCGTTTAGATTCAGTATCAAATAGTTTGGTATTCTAGTGCATTTGAAATGGTCCTTGCAAAGTATAATTTAGCATGCGTGTGCTCTATCTAAACTAACCAATTGGCAAATAAAATATAGTGTTTTTGTCTTTGAATATATGATAAATTATTTTAGGAGCATATCACTGGATGCTCCTAAAACTTACGAACTTAAGTATTAATTAAAATAAGACAAGCAACCTTCATCAAGCCCGCATAAAACAATCCATGCTCTAATGATAATAATAATAATAATAACAGTTGATTTCTAAGGTAGACTCGTTAAAACGGGTTTACGGTTCTCTAATCTCACCATACAAAACACAGTAACATTAAGCTACTAAAATAGAAGCGTAACGCTGCTGGTATTCTGTGTGAGCGTGGTCCTTCCCGGTCAAGCCGAACCATTCGTACTACAATCATAACATAGCTGCAGCATGGCTCTTCCACCTAAAATATAACCATTCTGAGTGATTCTCTCTCACGACTTGAAGAAAAAATACTAAAATCAATTTCGTGAAACTTTTGTTAAGAGAGCTCTCCTTTGTTTCAATAATGAACACTCTCAATTGAATTCAACGCACGTGCGACCATCTAAACGTATCTGAAGGTGTATCCATGCAAGAAACTTACCGAAACCGCGTCGCTTACGAAATTAAAAGAAAGAGGAAATGGTGTGATAGGCGGGAAATTTAATTAAAACGCCTTGTAAGATACGATCGGCCATTGTCCGGGATGTTTAATCGGGGAAGTTGTTTAAATATTTTTGTATTTAATTTCATTTATTACACTATTGGGCCGTGGTAGCTCAGAGCTAAGCACGTAAAACTTCACAGTAAGCGAGCAACCCTGGTTCGATCGCCGCCAGCACCAATCAAATGATTAATTATAATTTTAAGTGCTGATTTACCACGACCTTGACGGTGTAACAAAACACTGTGAGGAAGCCACTGTATTTTTACCGCTGCATGTCTGAGAATGTAAGATTTTATATTATGTACTACAAGTTAAAGTTTTTAATAAATTATTATTACTATTCATCACTCTTACCATCGCCGGTCTGAATATCTTAGGTCTAGCATAAACAACGTAATCTCACCGTCCTCTCTAAAAATCGTAAGATTTTTTCTGGTTTATTTTTTATAGAACCACCGTGGAGCACTTTTCTGCCTGTTTGGTTAGGTTCTTCGTTACCTTTTTCCTCTTTTATGGAATATGGATGACAAAAGAACACACACAGTAAGTAGTTGCTGTGGCCTATAGTCATCTACAGATATTCCCGATTAAAAACCAATATTCAGATGCATTTTTAATAAAAGGAGTCTACAAACATCACACGAACTGTATTATTCAAAGTTATTAAGCATCGAGGAAATTTTAGTCTCATAAACATGGCATCGGTACGCGTTCGCGTGGTAATGCTTCCATAGCACGCAATTTGTCAGCTCGTTCCAGAGGCCCCAGTGCTTAATTGAACATAGAGTAATGTGCCATGAGTTTGACAGTAACTGCGCCTCCGAAGACTGCTATATCTTTTGCTACGTATATTGACTTCATTTCGGTAATATAAAGTGTATTTTATACGGATTAATGGAAAAATGTTTTGTTTAAGGTTTGTGGCGTACTTAAAGACTTCAACGCAAGCACAACTTGATATTTGTAGCATATAATATCTTATTGAAGTATATTTTTTATAAAGTGAAGTGACAAATAAACTTTCAGTCCATTTGATGATAAATGGCTGATGCAGTCGATGGATATCTATAACCAACTTCAAACAAGAGAAGCTATTCGTAAAGTTAGCTCTGAGGGTTAAGTGGTTTTTTTACATGATGGAGCTATGCTGCAGCTATACTTATATTATTGTAGCATAAATGAGTCGACTCGACCGGGGAAAATTGCAGCTTAATGATGATGGGTTTCGTAATGTCAGTGCAGAAAAACGGAGTTCATTTTAATTGGAAACATGGCATTCCATCTAAGCTCCCAAGGTTGCAACGCATCCGCATTTCGGTTTTCAACCGAGGATGGATGATTATGTCTATAGGCCACATCTTCTTATCATCATATTGACTGTGTGCTTGTTTCTCACACGTATAAAATTCAAATATCCCTGCTATGAGGCAAACTATGGGGAAGGTCTGTGTTCACGAACATATGAGCACAAATAGGTCGACTCGACCAGGGAAGGACCACGCTCACAGCATACCGACATAAAATAGCAGGTCAATGCTACTGTGTTTCATATGAAGTGTAGAGAACCGGAAACCCTTTTTACTGGATACAAGGCATTCCACCTAAGTCCTCAGGAGTGACAACGCATCTACATTTTGATTCTTAATCGAAGATAGCTGTGTGCTCGCTTGTTACACTTATTTTATAAAAAAAAGTTCAGTAGTGGACATTAATAGGCTATAACAGTAACGGTTACAACAGTATCTAAACCATTCATTCCTGGATCCTCAGCGTCATAAATACCGTTTCATAATCTAAATGGGCAATCAATAATACGTACGTGGCAATTAATTGAAATTTTACTGCAATCAATTCCAATAATATTTGGCCTGCAACTAGATGATAAGCGAATTCAACAAACAATTGCTCAGATCTTTGTTCGTTTGAAACGCATCAAGTTATTTTATTGACTGGAATAGCTTAGTAGCTAGAGATTTTGATACAATGTGGGAAGATCTCAATTAGGATTCCAAAGTGAAACCAACATTTCTCTAATCTGACATTATCTATTCTTATAGAATAAGTGTAGTCTTTCCTGGCATCGTGACTGACCAGAGGAATTTAAGAAAACTGTTGGTTTTGTGGTCTATTTATTTGAGCTTCTTTCATTATTAATCCAAATGCTTCCTAAGTTTTCTTCATGTTACGCTTGGCTGACAAATGAGCGATTGTAATAGGAACCAAATGGTTCACACTTTTCTCGCTGTTCATCGTTTCCAGTTTAAGTATTTTGTATCTGCTATACATTCTTATGCCGTGCCGCTAACAAACGTGGAAGAAATAAGAGCATCCACTACCACGGGATGACCGTGAGTGTCTTAAAAGGAAAAGCAGGTGATGGGCAGCAGCATCTTGTTGATAACAATTAAATTAATAAAAAAGCAGTTGCCAACCCGTCTGCCATGACAGCCATAAAATATTATAGTTAAATATCCCGCCTATGAGACTTTCTATTTCACTCCTATGCTGTATACATTACGATCAATAAAGAGAACCGTTTAGATACTACGAGGAGAATGTCGACAATCAAGGAGTAAAGAAACACCAAGCGTCTGGTTTCACGATGCTGAAAGGGAAAAGAAGATTTAAGTAATAATAGTAATAATCTGCACCGATGACAATACGTGGTAGAGCCACGCTGTAGCTATATCATGGTTGTAGCACGAATGGGTCGACTCGACCCATAAAATAACAGCTTAATACTGCTGTGTTTCGTAAGGTGAGTGTAGAGATCCGGAAACCCTTATTACTGGATGCACTCCATCTTAGCCCTCTGGGATGAAAACGCATCTGCGTTTTGATTCTTAATCGAGGATAAATGTAGATGTCTATGCGCCACAGTATCCACTTACCAACAGGTGGACTGTGTGCTCGTTCGTCACCCTATTCTATAAAAAAGTCTGTAGAATAAATTACTATATAAGGCCTTAAATACTTTACTGTAATATACATGATCTTTTAAATCAGTTATAAAGTAGACAACGAATCTAGGATTAGAACATTAAAGTACTCTATAATCTAAAGCTTATACCCAGTAGTAGGTGATATGTCCCACTGCTGGGCACAGGCCTCCTCTCATTTAGGAGAGGGTTATATGGCAAATGCACGTTTGCGGACTTCATAATATGCCCTTGAATCATTTTGTTTTTTAGAAATGCGGGTTCACGTACACAGTACAGTGTTGCCACCTAGGGTCTTTCACGTATTGTAAAATTTAATATAAGTACCTACCCTTAAAGATACCTTGGCTTTCAGGGTGCGTAGCTTCAGTTATAATATGTGTGGGAGATGCCAAATAGTAAGTTCCTCAGACAATCCCTTTTGCAATAATCATCACTGCCATCATTGCAGCCTTTCACAGGTCCACTGTTAACCATAAGCCTCCACCAAGGAATGTCATAAAGCACGGACCTGAGCCACCTGTATCTATCGACTTCCTGCATGTCTTACCAGGTCTTCTCTCCGTCTAGTGGTTGATTGCCCTATACTTCGTCCACCAGTACGAGGACTCGAGAACCTTTCTTCAACATCGGGTGTCGGTTCTTCAATAATATTCTTAAATTGCATATTCCTTCGCCATCGATCACGTGGTATGTTAGTTTCTCGCGTATTACGAATTTAATCGGAGAAATCCTGGATCTATACATACATAAAATGTTCTATAAACAAAATTGAAATATCTGTACGTGTAATAACAAAGTACTCAGCTTCTAATAAGCTCATGAGGTTATTTGAATGCTATTAAGATCGCCTGCATATCTTACCAGGTCGTCACTCCATTTAGTGGGGGGCCGCCCTACACTTCACCTACCGGTATGAGTTCAATGGTCGCAGGTGGCTCAGGAGCGTGCTTTGTGGCATTCGTTGGTTGAGGATTTGTGATGGGATGTAATGATGATGATGATGATGAAAACTGTCTGTCCAGGCTAATCTGAATCTGTGGCTAAACCGGCTGTGATGAAACTTCCCAAAAAGACAGAGAGCAATGTCAGGTGTAATGTAGGCTATATTTATTCTGAAATCAAACAGCTTGTTTTTTAAGTCGAAAAACTGATAAATAAAATATAATGATTATCTAAACAAAAACTTATGCAAATTGTTATGATTTGTAATTTTATCAAAAAAGATGATGACGTAATATATGTATGTGATAACAATATTTTAGAATTTTTTAAAGTTTTAAACCATCGAATTCGATTTTTAATATTTTATTTCAACACTATTTTACAAAATCATAATGTAATGTTAAAGGATAACGTAAGTTTTTTACGTAAAGTTAATAGATCTTTGATTTTTACATTAAATTTTTTCTCATATCGCGCATAGTTTACGAGCATAGTCTTGGTTTCAGAGAGGTTTTTCGATAATTGTACCAATATCCTAAAATCACTAACATAGATCTCCTGTTGTTTTATATTTAAGTTGTACGCGAGGTCGCGGTGAATAGCTATTTGAATATATAAATATTAGTAAAATAAATAGAGAATAGAGTTATCAAAATTGTATTAAAATTTTAATACAATTTTGATAACTCCAAGCGACTGAAATCCAGATAATCTAAATTAACACGCTAGAACCCAACGTATTCATACATTTTCAGCAGTAACTGATAGTTTAAGGTATTGGTTACTCGATATTCTATTTATTCGCTACCCCTCGATAAATTACAAATCGCACTTTGATTTTGTATTCACGTCGAACATTTGCCCGAAATTAGCTCTATCTGCAGTGGATTTGCGGTTTTAGATATATATAGGTACCGAGCGACAGTAACTAATGCTTCGGAGTGTCACCGCAAACAAATTAGGTATTATTACAATTAATTGAATTGATTATCTAAGTTAATTTTAAGTTTTCTTATTTATCGGGCATGAGTCTATATATCTGCTTGACTGCCTTCCCCATTTTAGGTAAAGTAAACTTAAGTTGCAGCTGCAGTATTATGACTCATATGCTATATTATGCAGAATGAATATGTCGGCTCGACCGAAATAGGACCGCGCTATCACACAAATCCAGCGTAAAATAGCAGCTCAATGCTGCTAAGTTTCGTTCGGGAGTGTAGAGATTCAGAAGCCCTTTTTACTGATAAATAGCATTTCATCTTAGTCGGGCCCTCAACAATGAATTAACGAAATTGCTTAGCTGTACGCATTGTTCTTCTTGGCACATCCTTGAGTTGCCTGATCTTAAGATGGCCGTGTGATTTTTCAGACAGTAATGCCCTTGGAAATATTCACAGTTTGTTCCTCAGTCCCAGAGCTTCTGAAATGAATTTACAAATGTGCCCTGTTTAAGGTTTTGGAATGTTTTACGCTTGGTGTATCAGAACTGATCTCTATGTAGAGTTTCAAGGGTCTGCTGGAGCAGCCTCTTTGAGATTCCACAAAATGGCTCGGGTTCAATTTGTTCACTCTTCGACTCCCCTCGTGCAAGCTTATCAACTTGTTTATCGCTTACATTCTCCGCATGATCCGAAACCCATCTTAAACGACTCTGTTACACCCCAAGGCGTTTAGGTTACTAAATTTGATCTCAGAGCTAGCAGGGCTTCTCGACTATTCGAAAATGTCTATATAATATGGTTGACGTAGTGTTTATGTAGATTAATTTCCGCTCCACGTAGTATTACGTAAATTTATGCCTGGAAGACACAGGGAATTCCCCCGAATTCATACTAAATACTTGAATTTGGATCGTTCCCCGTTTTCAAATATTTACAAGTACAAGTATTCAAAACAAGGAAATCATATAAGGCTAGTATAGCACTTTGAACATTTTAATATAGTAGACATGTGATATCTGAGTACAAAACGTCGGTAATTCTTACATTCAGTCAAGCAAGGATCTGAATCTGTATGAAAGCAAGCTCAAACCGCCTTGAGCGTTCCCATGTCTGTTGCTCAGATTCTACTGCGGATATCCACATTATGAAATCCATCGCGTGAAACTCCGAGCATAATGTAAATGCGATTTTAAAAATTTAAATAGAAATCGGCTTTTAATTTATGTTAAAGTACGATTGAGTTATAAATATTACACAAATTTTTGTTACCTATTGTAGGCAAGTGACCTGCTCCTATTTTTCACGTGATGATAGTATTGTAGGCGAAGATGGAAAAGCTCACTGGTCTTGCTAAACAAAAACTTATACAATCATTTTTTATAGAATAAGGGTGACAAACGAGCACACAGTCCAGCTGATGATAAGTGGATTCTGTGACCCATAGACATCTACATTTATACTCAATTAAGAATCAAAACGCAGAAGCGTTGTCATCCCTGAGGATTATGGCGAAACGCCTCGTTTCCAGTAAAAAAGGGTCTCCGGTTCTCCACACTCACTATACAAAACACAGCGGCCTTAAGCTGCTATTTTGCGCTGGTACCCCTATTGGTGAGAGTATGGTCCTTCCACGGTCCCGTTCATACAGACAGCCGATCCGTTCGTGCTACAACCATAACGTAGCTGCAGCGTGGCTTTATCACGTACAGTCTAGAATATTCAGTCTTGATCTTACGTATTTCTACCGTCAAATAGCAGTGCTCATATTATACTCACTTGTAAAAAGAGTCATTATGGATACAGGCAGTAAGGTATTCTATCTTAGTCTTCAGGGGAGACAGCGCATATGTTTGTAGCTTGTTGCAGGTGCCCATGAACTCTAGTAACCACTTACCATCATGTGTATTAAACTAGAGTACTGTTATTTTGTTTGTAAATACGGTTAAATAAAAGAAAAACTTAATACAAATTAGCAAGATGAACATACAATGAGACGGTCATAATGTTTGAACAATTGAAAGCTGATGGGAGGAAAAAAATTCTCGAGGTTCCGGTACTAACATGACGGGCACCACTGCGGTGGCCGCCTTCTAGATAGTGTAGACCTGGTAAGACATTATAATTTGTGACTTTCCTTGGTTAGGAACCATTTTCAGCAGTGAACTTGTAACCTTGAAAACAGAGATATTAAGAAGAAGAAAAATGACTCATTACCATTAAAAAGGGAATCTGATTCCTTAACTCACTATACAAAGCAGGGTTAAACTGCTATATTACGCTGATATTCTGTGAGAGCATGGTTTTTCACATGTCGTGATGATCCATTAATGCTACAACTGTAATATAACTGCAGCATGGCTCTATCACGTGAACTAACCATAGCGAGTAACGTTTAATGGAATTGTAAGTATATCTACAGCCTTTTATCAAATCATGGATTTCCTAAGAGGTGACAAATGGAAACTGAAACAGTAGGTGGCCAGCAGCATTTAATAATTGCGGTTACTAGCCCGAATACAAATCAACTGGCATTCGGGTGGCAACTTTGGCAAATATCACCTATGAAGCAGTCTATGTTCAGCAGTTGACTTTTACTCATATATTAAATCCTTTGCAATTTTCCCGTGAATACCGTATAGACGGAGATGCATGCAAAATTTTTCAAATTTATGTAAGGCTATATTGTCAGAAGGGCTACTTCAATAGTTTTAAAGTGAAATCTACATGTACAGTACGCGAGCAACCTGGATTCGAAATCCACCGGCACCATTGAAAGAAATAGATTATAAATATGTACTCTCAATAACTTGCAGGAAAATAACATTTTTTTTCGAGTTACAAAGTCTAAATAATTCGAGATACCGTGTATTTTGGTGTTCTGCGGAAGGTAATGAATTTTTTTAGTCTTACTAAGAATTACGACTTAACGAGATAAAAGTGGTTGAAACTGAGAGGAGATCTGTGTCCAGCTTTGGAATTTACAAAGTTTGTATTTTGGTTTCAACTTTTACTACGTTAATAATTCTTCTTCATAGCAATGTTTTAAAATACTTCAATACATATCGTCATCATTACAGTCCGTCACAAGCCTGTTGCTGAACAAAGGTTTCCCCAATGAATGCCACAAAACAAGTCTTAAGCTATCTGCGTCCAACAACTGCCTGCATCTATCAACACCGGTGAAACAATATTCGAGAATCTTCTTTCCCATCGGCCGTTGGTTCTTCCAGCGATGGCTGGTACATTGCTGTAATTTTTATTTACTTTTTTTAAATAAAGGTGACAAAAAGCGCGCAGTCCACTTGATGGTAAGTGAATGCTGTGACCATGTAACGTTTACTTTTCAGTTAGGATTCTTCTCTTCATCTATTTGTCTTCATTTACATTTCAAATAAGAATTATCAATTAAAAACCAAAATGCTGATTCATTGGCACCCCTATGAACTAAGATGAAATGCCTCGTTTCCAGTAAAAATGATCTCCTGTTCTCTTCACTCACCATACGAAACACATCAGCTATAAGCATCTTTAAGATCGGGGTCCGGGGGTTGGACCGATTCCTTCTTGCTACAACTATAATATAGCTGCAAAGTGGCTATACCACGCTAAGATTCTATTCGAATTAAAAGGCAATTGTAATATTTTTTTATATTACCTACAAAATTTAACATTTTATACCTAACTCCAATCAACAATCCAACACGCTCCTAAGATGTCACGTCTGCTAACTTCATTTCTCTGTACCGGCAAATTTGAGTCGAAAGCGAGCTATAAAGACATTGTTCCGAACCGGAAGTTCCCTCAGAAAGCAGACGCTTAAGCGATGTGCCA
>DWHP01007837.1:0-10791 GCA_018247895.1 Parnassius honrathi
TTTTTACTGCCTGGAAAAAATGGGTATAACATGTGAACGGAGTAGAAGCCTATGGAACAGATATTTTACAAAACATAAAAACAAAAATTTTGAATTAAATAAATAAATTAATTAAAATCTATCGAAATTTCAATCATATCCACCCTACTTTATGAACGGTAATAAAACAATAAATTTTGCAGGCATCTTTGACCTTGTCGCAGTGTCACGGGCTCAAGGGCAAAGGGCAATATAATAAAAATTTCAAACACGTTTAATTCAAAATTTTGGTTTTTATTTTTCGAAAAAAATATCAGTGCCATAGACTTCTACTCTGTTCACATGTTACATCCTTTTTTTCCAGACGTTAAAAAAGGTCATCCAGTATTTTCCATTGTACTCTTTGCGCATGGATTTAAAAAAAAAATTAAATATTTAAGTCAAAATAGAAGGACTAAATTTATACTCCATTATACTTTTTTGATGATTAAAATGCATAATTTCATACGGATTGCATAGGGTAGAGAAGTTTTGCATTCCAATTTTAAGTGATTTAATATTTTTTGCCTCTTCTCAGACCCACAAAGAAGATAAACGAAGCGCTGCATACATTTCAAGTGATGCAAAAACCATGTCTAACTTCTTGACACGCATTCACGCACATGGCCATATTCTTTTTTCTTTCTTTCTGTAAGAGAATTGTGAAGCTGTAAATTTTCATACAAAAAGCGCTAATATTTTCCAACCCGAAAATACAGTCTAATTTTTATAATTTTTGGCAATGTTGTAGATATAATGAACAATTTTGACCCTGCGTGCCATCCCTGGAACTTTCCACTAATTTCATATGCAAAACGTTGCAAATTTCACCGAATTATGTTGCGGAATCTCGAAAACATGTAAAAAAACTTTTTTTTTTTCAATTCTTTCTCCTTCGAAATCCCACGAACGAATAAACCGATTTTTATTTTCCAAACCGAATTCGACGTCATTTTTTGAGGTTAAGAGCTGATCAGTTTTTGAAATCGATTAATAAAGCCGTTTAAAAGTTATTCCAAAAAAACAGTTTTTTGAAATTTTTATTTTTGAGATGTCTCGAAATCTACTCGTCCGAATCAGTTCATATTATCACCAAATCTGTTTCATATTGAGATCTTTAGAACGTCACAAACCGAATCTCAATCGATTAAAAGAGATCTGATGAAAACTTTTCGAAAATCGGAGTGAGACCAATAACTTCCCTATTTTTGAAAATTTTCAATTTTCTTAGCGGGAAGTAAAAAAAACTAGGTCTGTACGTTTTTATTTTAAGAAAATATTGCGTTTGATATAAGTTATTAACTTCTAAATATCTATATTTTTAGGTAAGAACTTCCTCGAGCGTTTTTATTTTTTTAATTATACTAAAAAAGAAATACGTATAGACCCAGATTAAGATATACTGAATCTCATGAGATCAACATTCTGTCATTTCATAAAGGTTTAAGGGGTGAAAACGTTATCGCTCAGAACTACTAATGTTGAACATTTGTAACTTTCTCTATCGCACGACGGCGATACGGAGCGAGCAATGTGAAACAGATAGCATTTTTGAAAATACCTACTCACTTAACAATCCTCTTAACAGCCTGTAATATCACACACACATACATCTAAAATCGTGTTGTTAATCGCGAATGGTTTTAGATTGCGTTATGTGTGGGTGAGTGCGTGTTGTTGAATAAGTTGAGCATGGTTTAGGCTTGTTTTTAGCCTCAGTTAAAATATACGTAGTGGTCCGTCTACTTTTGCAGAAAAAGTTTTTACCGTGTTAAGAAATTGGTGTTGTTTCACCCCTGTGCATCAGAAAGCACCTGTTGCACCTTTGAAGCACCGTTGAACCTGCGCCTGATCTCTCTCCTGATGTAATTATCTTAAATTGTAAAACTGGTGTAATATAATGAGGATAGAAAACAAAAGAAAACATACAACGATGGGAGGTTAGAACTAGTAATTCTTTCCAACATTTATAAAGTAAGTACGATTATGACCGGAACGTAAATACGATGTGGTCAAATTATAACTGCGCTATACCGAATATATAGCGCGGTACGCTGGTTTTTCTTTTTTGATGTAAATGTTTGACTGCGTAAGCAAGAGAGTAAGTTAAGGCATGTTTCGCACACTATATTTTTTTGTAAAAATTAACTTCAAATATATTACACTAGGATTAGCTGCTATATTACAGGTTTTGAAAATACTTACTTTTCATTTTATGTGATACTTACTCTTTTACTCTTTTTCTTGTACCTTTGTCCAGATATTGTAATGTAAGAATAATAGTTATTTTTTGTGTACTTATTAAAAAACAATATTTAAAAAATATATATATTAAACAACAGTCAAATCAGAAGTCTTACGAATTATTTCAATAATTTATATTTTAAAGTAATGTAATAAGTAAATTATTTACAATTAGCAACATTAAACTAACAAAGAAAAGAAAAACGAAGCGCTGTGTACCTACCATTCAAGTGTAACCGGAACCTGTGACCGTAACTTCTTGACACCTACTTACGGACATGAATTTCTTCTTCCGTTCTTTAACAGCCCTTAAAAGTTCACTGCTTAATGTATACATATAAATCTAAAACCATGTTACTGGTAAAAATTATTTGAGATACATGTTAACTACAACAGTAATTTAAGGATGGTTTTCACTTAGTTTCGGCGCCACTTTGAAATGTACGCAGCGCTCCATCTATCTTCTTTGTTGGTGTGAGATTAAAAAGTGTATTGTTTATATTTTTGTGATTTATTTCTAGTCGTGTTTGAAATTATATAGAAAATTATGATTAAATTAAATTATAATAAGTTATTATGTGTTTGAACACACAAAAATCGACAATAGTTAAGAAATTAAAAAAAAACTGTGACGAATCTAACAGTAATGGATATAAGTTTTGGCGAGAACCTAGCCCGTGGTGGTTGTTGCTCCTGTTTTTTTTTTTTGTTATTTAATGGTTTGCCTAATGGTTTGAAAAGGATCTTGATAATAAGTAATTCGATATATAAGATACAAGTATTAGTAGTGGATATGATGGTACAAGTGCTTCGATGGTAGTATACATTCCGAACGGCGTGAGATACTATCATCACCAACTGTCCGCAAGGTTAAGCTGCCATCGAAATCACCAAAAGCTTCACACAGTGATACACGCATATTGTGATGAATTTAGTGAATAAAATACACATCAGACTTGATTGTATGGTCTTAAACCTTTGCTCTGCCTTAACTGACAAAACATAACAACAACAAAACAATAATAGGACGTGGATAAAATAATATTGATATGCTTACAAATACTTGATTGTATGGTCTTAAACCTTTGCTCTGCCTTAACTGACAAAACATAACAACAATAAAACAATAATAGTACGTGGATAAAATAATATTGATATGCTTACAATTACTTGATTGTATGGTCTTAAACCTTTGCCTGCCTTAACTGACAAAACATAACAACAACAAAACAATAATAGTACGTGGATAAAATAATATTGATATTGTTGTAATACTTACATTTGTAGTCATACTAGATTTTATACATATTATTAAGAAGTTATAAAAACTACATAAAAATGACATTACTGTCCACATTTCCCAGTAATTAAAAAAGTTTGTAAAATAATATACAGAATATTTGGATTGAATAAATCTTCAGATTTATGACTTCTTAATTTCGGATTTTTATTTTATGTATCATTTAAAGAAAGTTTAAAGTAATTTAAACAAGGTCTACAGTGAAAAACTAATTATGTAAAAACCTCGCCATGTTTGCAAATATCTTGGTAAGTCATACTCATATCACAGCAATATTAAGTACTAAGGGGTTGTCCGGACTTTTTTAGAATTTGTTCGATGCGAAATTCCCAGAAATCAGAAAGTTAACTAAGTTATAAAACTTTTCCCTATGTATTTTAATTTAATGATTACATTAAGCTTTTTAAGTTTAAGTCATAATTTCTATTGGTACGTGAAAAAAATTTTGAGGGGTCATTATAATTTGCAAGCTCACGCAAAATCGTAAGAAGCGCTTCATCCCTCATGATAATTAGTTATTTACGTGAACGCAATATTAAAGTTTAAATTGTTCAAACTCAGGGTGGAATTCTATTCGTTCATCCCGGGAGTAAGGCACCTCTTAGTTTTAGTCAGTGCAAGCCTAACATAAGTATTGCTTAAAGTCTCATCTTCGCCACGGGATTGCTAACGCCACCAACGCCAGTTCCCTCTATCCCCAAGTTAGCAATGCGGAGGCTATGGGAGTCTCAAGCGAGTACTAAAGAGCAGCAGCTCGACAACAACTTTTTCTTATTCCAGAAGCAGACCTTTCTATGTCTCCCCCGCCCACCACATTTCAGCTTCGGAGGATAAGCAGTGCATTATCGCTGTTAAGATGTGCATCTTAATGCCGATAATCCTCTCCCTCCGCGGTCCCACTACAGCCGCAACTACAATAGGCACAATGACAACATACGCCCTAAGAACAAGTTCGCGAGAAGAGTCCCGTAATTTTCTGCTCTTATTGGCTCACCAAGACCGCTCAAAGGCGTTAATCATGTAGGTTGAGCTAGCCACAGCTCCAATAACCTCCCTCCTCCCAAATATAACAAGAAGGGAACCCGTTGGTGTTGCACGTCGAATCTCCTACAATATCCCATTGCCGAACATTATAGTTGCAATGAATTTCGGCTGTCATAGAAGACCATAATAACCAACCGAATACATTTAACTGGCATATATTTTTGGTTAGGTATAATACAAATCATTGTTTGCGATTTTACTCGTCAATCCGCACTGCACTGTGATGAATATAATTAAGTATAGGACTTACAAGGTTTACGTATGACATAGACACTTAATACAAATAACGGATACATTTAAGCCAAACAAGTTTTCTGCGTAATAATTTCGTATAAGTCTCATTTTTACAAAGAATGTTACTCATACAAACTGTAAGTTACAATAGCTGCGAATATTTTCAAAGTGAGATCGGTTACCTAGTAAAATCGTTGAAGAACTTCCGAGGTAGTATTATAATATAATCTTCAACATATTTTCGGAAGGACAATTTCTTCAGAGAACCAGTATATTTCTTATAGTGTCAGTGATAATAAAACAACTATCACATCTACCGTAAGTTTTTGATCTCATACATTTAGTGCCGTTAGTGCCGTAAACATACAAAATGACAAATTCTCTAAAATCGGTAATAGGCAAGCTGTAAAAGAAGAAAAAGCTGTATATATCTATGAAAATAAAGAAAATTTATTACGGAATTGATCCAAGATATTAGACATTATATTTATTTATTCATGATCTAGCAAAATATGTAAAAGTTTAACCCACGCTTAATACTTATAATAATTATTATTAGCTATACATACTTTTGTGAGCTTCAAGTTTGTGTATTCTTATTCTTCTTTTACAACACGCACGTAATAATCCACTACTACGCATGAGACTCTCCCATTGTGGAGATGATTTCAGTATTTTAATTATTTGTTCAATTTTTTTCATCCAAAGTATGTTATAGCGCACAAGTTTTATATTCAAACTCAGACTTACAAAGCAAGAAAGACGAAGCGCTGCGTGTATTTGAAGAGACACAAAAACCAAGCCGAAACCATGCTCAACTTACTTTAAGACAACTGACTGCAATGACGCACACAACATGTCCATCTAAAATCGTTTGAAACCTTGATTTTAGGTGCGAATAATATGTCCTTCCAGCTGTGAACTGTGACAGAAGAAGGAAATATTCATTAGAAGTTGAGCATGGTTTTTGCGTCGCTGAATTAGTAGCAGTACTCCGTCTCGCCTTTCTTATTTGGTCTGAGTATTCAAAATGCTAATAAAAGCTAGTAATTTAAAATACAATAGTAAATGAGTAATAGTGAAAAAATGATTTGTAATATGTGTTGTATTGTATGATTTTATAGATTCAATAACGCCAAACAAAATAGTTTATAGTAAGACAGAATACTGACTTAAACTAAGTTTGTTAAGAGAGTGATGTGTATACGTAACGTAAAATATGAAAAAAAATTTGAACGGTTTCTGTTGGTTTACGTTTTATTTAAAGACACGAGCAAATAACTTAAGATACTAACGTGGCTTTGTTACACGATGTAGACGTAAAATAATGTTTAATGATAAGAAAATTGTTGTTATAGTGGTATTTTATGTTATACATGGTGAATAAACCTGTTATCTTTAAAACGAAATTTGAAGTCTTAAAAATCTTGTTCATGTAACTTGGATAACATTTATGCTGGCACTACGTGATCGTCAACCGTTAGACTCCAAACATTTGTCTAAACCTGTGCGAGCTTTTTTTAACTATTAACCAAACCTTCCTATAAACGATACTGAATACGAGTTATAGATAATTATAAATGAAAATAAACACAGTGACGTGCAGAGAGCTGGTTCGTGCAATTTGGCGAACTCAATTACACTTCTTTAATGTAATATCGATATACAGCCACCACTGCTAAAGGAACTTGACCAAACCATCCAACATGCGACCCTTTTAAAATTGCGGTCTGGAGCCGTAAAAGTCTTCTAGCTTATTAGCTAGAAGACTCGGCTGTTGTACAAACATCAACGAACGCAACAACGTAGTGTTTAACGATCGGTGTAGAGCCAGCATTAGTTTTTCATCAAATTTGTAAAAAAAATCTATGTTGTTTGCTTCGGGTACACTTAGACTAGATGTGGACAATTCAAAAAATTTTGGCAATTTTTTTTAATATTTTTTTAGTCTTTATAAATATGTAATTCTTTTTTAGTCTTTATAAATATGTAATATTTATAAAGACTAGTAAGCTTATTTTTAATATTGAATTAAAGTTTATGTATATTTACAATACAACATCTTTGATTAAGTTTACAACTTTGTTGTTTTGTTACCAGAGTAATAGTTACTACTCTATATAAAATTTAATTGACAATATAAAAGAAATCGGCAAAAATAGATGCGTTTAAAACTAATTCTTGGATCTTGCATTGGATCTTGGATTGGATCTTGGATCTTGCATGCAAGATCTTGCATTTGAGGTAAATAAGTTTACCCTCTGGGACGATAATAAGAATCAACAAATTCTCGCACCCGAAAACGAAATCCAAAAAACATTGCTATGCTATGTAAAAATAGATATCTGTTTTAATTATAAAAGTACCTTTTGTAACTGTCAGACAATTTAGGTATATCCATAATATTATATCGATGTTTTTTTTTAATTTTCTGTGGTGAATTTAAGAGCCTTTATATCTAAAATGTAAATGTGAATTCATTTTCACCAGTAAATCGTGACGCGATCAAGTAACTACCGCACAGATTACCCAGGGGGTGGTAATCTGTCATCTACCATAACTTTTTAAGGTTTGTCCAATTAGTTTTACTACTATTTTTACGATAGAACAAAATGGACAGAATGCCATTGTATTTCTATATTTTTAATAATCGAAGTCCATGCAGTTCTACTATTTTTTTTTATTTACATTCTTTTAAAATATATTATGCAATATGGCTTAGGCTTTCCCTTGAATTTCGATGTGTTCTTACTTATGTTAGTAAATTTTAGTCAATTAATTTAGTACCAAATAAAACATCATCAAGTCACATAATGTTTTATTTTAATGTATTATAACATAGAAGAATTTTACGAAATGACGGAGAACAGCAAACGAAATACGAAAACATCTATGGAAACAGAAATCACTAGCTACCCTCTCGCCTTCAAGGATCTAAAAGGATAAGTTCCTATACTTAAAAAAACGTTTCGTTTTATGTTGTATTAAGTACAAGATGCAACTACGTTATTTCGTTGCATATTGGCTGTCAAAAATATAGGCCTAAAATATGTTCTGTCTTTGATTCGAATGAAAAGCAGAAGTTAATTAAAGATCTTAAAAGTTGATTTGCTTAGATACGAGTAATAAAATAAAATGATGTGTCTTACCTAGTTCGAAGAACACCACCAGCTCTCCCTTAATTGCGTGCACAATCCCTGTCACCTTTAATCCCGACGATGTAGTGGTACACTAGGAAAGACACACCACCGTCGATAATACGACACGTGTTTTGCCTCTACACGAGGCATACTCCGGTGAAATAGACTGCGGTAGCTGACCGCTAATTGTAGTGGTGTTGGGAGTATTGGTGCTGGGATTAGTGTTGACGATTATAGTGCCTATAATGTGCATCATTCCGATTCATTGGTTTCTGCGTTCGGTTTACTTAATTGACCCAGTGTTTGGAATCAAGTTTTGACAGATTGACACGCCTAAAAATGGTTTGTAGGTAAAAAACAAGTAAATTGAAGGTGTTACTAGAATTATAATTATTTGGTCAGAAGTGCTAATAAAAGAAAAAAATATTAATCATGTTTTTTGCCTAGTTTTGAGAGTACCACCTGCTCTCGCTAATTGCGTGCATTATCCCCGTCACCACAAATCCCAACATCACTACTCCCAACACCAACACTATACTAGTACAGATACACCGTGCATTAGCAACGTATTTCGTATTAACGACACGTATTTTGCCTCTAAACGAGTTATAGAAGTAGACTGCTATGTCTGATCGCTGAAGTTTTTCCTAGTGTAGCAGTGTTAGAATTTTAGGTGCTCTTCATATTAAGTAAGACACATATTTATTGTGTTTATTTGTGTGAAGTAATCAATATTTAAAAAGTCTATTAGTCACAGTATATGACATAATATAAGAAAAGTAGCACTAATCATAATGACGCATTTAACAAAAAAATGTCAGACTATTGTCGAAAATTACGTGTAAATAAAAGTAGCTTGTTTTTTGCTATTAAGTCACCCGGCATATAGTACAAAGTGGGTAGCAGGGGATGGGGAAGGATCAGTTTTAGGGGAGGCAAATTGGGAAAGAAAAGTCAGTCAGATAAAATCTCAAAAATATTTTTAGTTAGTTCATACTACTATGTTATAGTTAGTTACCGTTTTTATATCCATAAGACACTGCAAATATGAAGGAGGGTGGGTTGCCACCCCTCCCGTACTACTGTACGGTGTGTCATTTTTTGATTAGGGTTGTCCTGGGCGACAGCAACCGCCACTGCGCTGCCTGTAAAATGGGTTACAAACATTAAATTAGGTAATACATCATAAACCGTTCGGGTAACATAACGAAACTAATTATTACGTAGCGTAGCCGAAGTTATCCTATTATTGAATGTAATTCAAAACAGTTATTTATAACATTTCGCTCGTTAACCTCGCATGTGTTTACTTTGATAGCGTCATAAGTAAACCAACCCGTCAGTGAGTTTTATTATCTAAATAAATGTGTTTTCTTTGCAAATTTCTCACTGATAAAATAAAAAAAAACTGTTAAGCAACAGTTTCTGTTTGTGCCATGTCCTATCGTAAGGCACAAACCTACTAACATTTTTATTTATAAGTGTCCACCTGTTCCTAGTTTAACACTAATAAATAATTATGTTAGGAGGTTTGTTTCCAAGTTGGAAACAAGGCATTCCACAGGTGACAACGCATCTGCATTTAGTAATCGTAATCGATGATAGATGTAGATGTCTATGGACCATAGCAATCACTTACCATCAGGTGGACTGTGTGCTCGTTTGTCACCCTTATTCTATAAAAAAAACCTATAGGTACTACTAGGAACGAGCTATCTAGCTACTAGTTATTTAACTGCGGAAGAACATTAAGTACTGATTTTTTAGATTAACATTAATTACCGACAGTTCAGCTTCCGAACTCGGATAACCATCGCAACCCTTCTGTATGCTTACTTAGTATTTTATGACTTGAATAGTTTTTGTTACTTTACGCAATATCTAACAAATACTTATTTTTGATGATGCCAGTTTACCAGCATATATCCACATTCTATCTACAACCTCGGTCCGGTCCACCACCACCTCGAGACCGAGAAGCCGCCCCTATTTTTTCGTAACGGGGACGCAGATGGCAGTGGCGTACCTCAACTACCAGGGTTGCAGGCTTGAACATAAGTTCAAACAGCGCGCTGGGATCTGTGTGTACGTCCGAGATGACAATTGCTGTCGGCGTCTCCGTTACTGATGAGGCTATAGGGTTTTGTGCTATGTACCTTCTAGTGGACACCGGTGTAGAGACAACCCTCTATACCCGTGTCTATCGATCATACAGTGGAGACAAGGAGAAAACCAGGCTTATTAAACACCTGATAGAGGTGACATATAAATCCCATCAACGGTATCTGTCTGAGAAGTTAGGTTTTATTGGGTACTTAAACGCCCACTACAAGAAGTGGTCGCTCCCGCACGAGAAACCGACCACGCTGGGAGAAAGGCGCGCAAACTTGTGTTATCGCTAGATCTCACACATCAGCTTGTTTATGTAGTGACACGAGTACCAGATGCACATCACTTTCCATGTGACAGGTACCTCGAGGTGAACCCTACCTCCGCCAATCGGTAAGTGGTGCTTACTTATTTGTCAGCCGTTTCTGGAATCGTTACCCATAGGCCAATTGGGCTCCACCCTTGGTTGCTCGTCGAGGGCACCACTCATGAGCCCTGATCCCGTCGACGTCGACCTTTGTTGGTGCAACTAAGGTCGTGTACAATATATATATATGTATATATATATATATATCGCGTACCTGATACTCAGAATTACCAAACGGTATTCGCTGAAGGTCATACTGGTTTACGCACCAACCTCGGCACATCCCGATGAGGAGGTGGAGGAAATGTATGAGGATATTTCAAGAGCCATGCATT
>DWHP01007838.1:0-10791 GCA_018247895.1 Parnassius honrathi
AGTTTGTACATAGAGCTGATAATCTTAAAACAAGCACGCAAAGAGCAATACTAGTTTATGGCTAATATTTCAATCAGTTATAGAAGACACACTTGAAATATGTATGTATTGAAAATTTCGCAAGGGGACTCCTTTGCTTTCCGATGTCCAACACTGCACGCGAAAGAATATTCTCTCAAATAAATTTAATTAAGACAAGCACACGAAACAGATTTATAAACGTCATGTAGCGTCTGTCTTCTACGATAAACAGGGCATTGGTGAGCACGGCGATTGCATTGCATTCAAACCAACGAAGGATATGTTAAATCGAATGAATAAACCCATGTATAAAGATGAAAAAAATGAAGAATATGATGCTAACTGCGATGTTATTTTAACTTAATGAAGTAAAAATGTGTATTTTTACTTTTCTTTGTTTAATGCTATGGTAAATAAAGTTGACAGTATTTAGGCATCTTTCATTACAGACTTTGGCAGAGTTTTAACCATAAGGCAGGATCGGTATTTTAAAGGTGGTCACACTGTTAGTAGTAGTCGGAATCTACTAGTTAGTAGTTAGTCTGCTAACTGCTTTGTCTGTGGTATGGTAGTAGTTTGTGATTTGTGATGCAGCGAGTGACATTTATGATTGTCGATTAGTTTACTACATATTTATTTATCTATGTTGTCGATTCCTATTACGTGAAACGAAAATACTGGCGTTTTTTTTATCAGTTTACAAATAGTGTTGTGATAAACATAAGTGTTTAAATTCGTTCTGTTAATAAACATTCCGTCCGTATTCGTTATAAGTGTATGGAGATGGGATCGTCGCGGGGCGGTCGGTGAAAGTGTTTGGTGTTTTGTGACTGTGGTCAAGTAAGAGCGAGTGGGTGAGGATGGGTGTGGGGCTGCAGCCGCTGGAGTTCACCGAATGTTTGGCGGACAGCCCGCATTTTCGTGAGAACCTGCAGCGTCACGAGAAAGAGCTCGAGCGCACCAGCCAGCAGATCAAGCGTCTTATTAAAGAAGTGAAGGATGTCGTGCAAGCTGCAAAACGTGAGTTACAATTCTAAATACTTCTTATTTTTTGATTTGCTGTTTGTCCATTTATTTTATATTTTAACTATCAATTTACCTTTAAAATTATATTTGTGTGACATTATACACCAATTGATAGTTGAAATCCACGCCCCGAATTAATAGATAGTGTAGGTATAATCAAACAATATATTGTTAACATTTTTAAATAAATTTGTAGCACAATAAGTTTTAGTATGTAGGTGTTATCCTACATTTACAAGTAGTTTAGCCTATTGATACCTGTGTAGTTAATTGTGTCCATAGAGGGCCACATAAAGTGCTGATAACAAAGCAAGTGGGACATTTCTACAGGTGTAAATGTATGTGGCCTTGGTGACTCTGATATTATTTAACCTTGCTGCATTCAAACTAACTTCTTATACTTAATGTTCTTAGAGTAGAAACTGTTGTAAGTGCATTTATCACCGAGCATTAATTTTTATAAGTATGTGTGATAAACTCTATATATATAATATGTAAAATTATAATTTTATTAACACATCACTATAGTTTTATATATTTTACTTATTTTATGTTGAAACATATAATTCTCAACTAACAAAGTTACGTTTTAAGCTCTACATTATTTATTATAAATATTAATCAAATCTTTAAGCTCACTGCTGAGTGTATGTGTTTGGTTAAGGAGAATTTAAGTAAGTTATATGGGTGAATCATGTGTCTTTCACCAGACTCCATAACTAACGCCCACACTTCATTAGTTCCTTGCCCGCCCCCACCATACACAATTTGATATGAATTTAATTTGTTTATAATGACAGAATTTTCCGATTTTGGCCACATTCATTAACCAAAATTTGTTCAGTATGATTTCTTTAAACTTTAATTAGTAGTGTAGATTTTTATTTTATAATTGCTTGAAACCAATTGGATAGGCAAATAATATATTTCTATGTTTGTGTAGGACCAGTTCAAACAGTACACATTTGTAATGTGATAACTTGTGTTAATATAAACTGCAAGGTGTGACTCAATTGGGGCACTGGATTAGTTGCAAACATATCTGCTGAGTTGCATTGTTATTACTACAGTAATTGTTCAATTACTTGTATTAGCTAGACTGTTTAAATAAGTTATTATAATTAATTAAATAAATATACAATACTATACCTATGCAAATATAAGGCAGTTTTTAATCTGTAATTTTTAATAAAAATTTCGCCTTTTTTCTGTTCTTTTGCATTGCTATCACAACAAATTTGGGTTTTTTAAAACACTACATTTTGTACTAGGTGTTAAATAGTTTAATTTCGAGGATGTTAATCAATTAATTTTAAGAAATTACAATCAATTTGTTTGAAGAACATATTTTAATCACTACTTTTACTAAATCTTTATATGATAAACTGTAATTATATTTTACTAGTGGCCTGCCATAGCTTTGCATGGGTGATTTCTGGATTTCGATAACTGCATCACCTACCAGGTCCAGTAGCGAACCTTAACCATTGAGGACTTCAATCAAACACACACAAAAAATTTCATTGAAATTTTTCAAGTGGTTTTTGAGTTTTGCAAGTCTAACGGACTGTTATTTATATATTAAAACATAAAATAATAATAATATAAGATAATAATATTAATTAAATATATTATAACATATTTTAAACAAAAAGATACGAAATATTTAAAATTACATTATAAGTAAACTATGTTACACCACCTTTACATTTTTATCAACATACATTGATAAGTTCTACTGATAAGTGATAATATGATAGCACAAGGATGCGTGTTGTAATATGTACACTGCTGTGTTGGATCTAGTTATTAACATATTGGTGATGGCATTCTGGTTCTCAACTGTGATATTTATTCATTTATGAGAAGTAATTTAAGCCTTGTTTAATTTAACACCAAATAAATTTCAAAATAGCAAACTAGTTGCTTAATGGTATTCATTGTATCTTGCTAATAGCAACCCAACTAGTTACTTTGGACTTTCATACCAAAATTGTCTTGGAGTTTAATAGCATACAGAAGCAAAATATTTTTGAATGTCAATGTTTAGGGTTTTCAAAAAAAAAAGAACCAGAGGCCCTTTTCGCATGAAATAAGGCATTCCAGCTTAGTTCTCAGGGTGACAACATATCTGCATCAGCATTCAAGGATAGTTGTAGATAGATGTCTATGGGCCAAAGCATCTACTTAGCGTCAGTTGCACTTCATGCTCGTTTGTCATCCTTATTCTTTGAAATAAAATGATTTTAAAATAATATTTGCACTTAAAATTGCTATACCGCATTAGAGAGTTTTGTTCACTTAAATCACTTTGTTAACTATTTTTAACTTCCCGCTATAAAAATCAATGATTTTCAAAAAAATGTAGAAGTTATTATTTTCTCCCTCTCTTATGAAAATCGAGAGATTTTCAAGGTCCTAGAAAGCTATTCTGGCTATTTTTGCGGTGGTGTTCATATTTCTGTATGCATACAGAAATACGAACACCATTGCAAAAATAGCCACATACATGTATGTGTGCATGCCTGCATGCATATGTATATAAACATCTCATAACTTTGTAAGTGAGTTGAAAAGCAGTTTTCGGCATCTGAAAGGCCTCCCTGAAGTTAAATTTTTAGCCGGAGCGTCACGGTTGATTCTGAGAAAACCTCAGAAATTCGAGTAATTTTAATTTTCAAAAAGTAGCTTTCTTGGGATTACTTCAAAACATGTTTTCCAAAATTATAGCGTTTTCGAGATCTAAGAAAGGCCATTCCTGGAACTTCCCCCTAATTTTAATATTAAAGCTCTGTAATCTCCACTTGTTATTATGTTTTTGAGCTCAAAGAGTAATTTTGGAAAACCATATTTTTTTATTTTTTCACAATTAATTATTTCCGGCAATCGGCGTCGAAGTCGAAGAAGAAACGTGCCAACTGCGGAAATATCTACCCTATGAGGAAATCTATGGGGAATCTCTGTGTAATAAAGTGGATTTCTATAGGCTGTAAATAAATGTAGTCATATAATCATAATATTTTGTACATGCAATTGAATGTATTTAGTTTCGCGGAGCGCACCGAACTTTATTACGTTCAGATCTATGGTTGCAAGCTACCGTTTTATGTTTTAGAAGATTAAAGGACATGGAATGAAAATAAAAGATATCTGTTATGGTATCAGTAGTTATATCTAAACAAATAAATAACATCTGAGTGTCTGTTTGTAATGTCAAAATAACTGTCTTTAACTAAGTGTGTATGAAATTATATACAGTACTTATAACTAAAAGAAAAAAACAAGTTTTAAAATTTTTGTCTGTCTGTTTGTTCCGGCTATTCTCCGAGACGGCTGGAGAGATGTTGACGAACTTTCATTATTTCAAGGCTACTTTTATTTTAGAAAAAGAATTAGGGCTCCGCGCAAAAAAATTTAAACTCATGAAATTCAATCGTATTAAATACCACGCGGGCGAAGTCGCGGGGAACAGCTAGTTTATTAACTCTTTCAGTCACGCTTTTACGTTAAAAATATTTTGAACATTTATGTTTTAGTTTTAGCACCATTTACAACTAAAATGCTAAAAGCCTTCGAGGAATGAGGTGGTTAGTAATACTAACCACCTTTGCTATTGATACAAATAAAACTACGATTATGATGTATATTATTAATAAAATATACATCATAATCATAGTTTTTATTAGTATATTCATTAAAAATAACTTAAATGTTTTTAATGAAAATTTGAAATACTTATTTTACCTTTGCATAGGCAAAGTGACATTTACATGTATTGCACTGCCATACAGTACGTACTGGAGAGATTTTAGTGATACATTTGCAGGATATTCTCGAAGTGTTTCTCTCAGGTTGATGGTGACTGCATTCTGGGCGACTTTCTTGAGATACTGTAGGCTTTTGACGTTTTATAAATGCAGGACCTGGAGAATAGGTTGCGGAACTACGATTGCTGTTTCCAGATTCGGGCCTTGTTTTGTCTCTGACATATGCTGGCGCCAGTAGACCCTGGTATACACTTCGTCTGAAGTCTTTCAGTCAGTGTGCTTAGGTCCGGGCGTGAAGAGCACTGCAGTTCTTTATGAATTAAAAAGACGTAGATAACACAATAATCAAGGAAGTGAAAAAAAAATCCTATGCCACCACTTGTGGGACTTTCCGTTAACAGCATAACTTCCTTTTAGTAGATCGAATTCGTCGACAAAATTCATGTTCGCGTTGTTGTCTTTGGACAGGACACTTCAGTACACTGTACTGGTACCATCACACTCTCTAAGGGTAACTTTTCAGACATTCTTGGGACCCTGATTTTCCTGTCTTTCTTTTCACCGTTCCATACGCGAAAAGTTTGTCCTCACGTAGTTTTACTTGCAAGGGGTAACTGTTGAAGTAATTGTAAAAAAACTTAATGATTTTTATCTTTCAAATTATCGCAAAATTTCCTGACGACTTTACCACCTAAGTTAGTTCCAATTGCAGGGTACTACTTGACTGTGTAAAAATCAAAATCTGGGTCAATAGCGTTTAGTCGGCTTTTTAGGTTAGGCAAGTATTTTTGCAGATAGTTCCTGCCTATGAATTTGATCATGCTTTCATCGATCGCAACTTTTTTTGGTGGCTTCTAGTTTATTTCTAACTTTAATCTACCTGAAGCTTATGCATGTCACTTATAGTTACATGCATAAGCCTCGGGTAGATTACGACCATAAACCCGCAACAATCACGGTGTTTAGTTAACTAACCACTATATTTTCGAATACACATCGAAAACACAAAAGTAATAGTATTTTTATGTAAACAATTATAAAATAGATATATAAGAATACATTGAGTAAAAAACATTAAAGAAAAAAGCTTATTTACCCATTTCACAGTTTTCTCTATCAAGCACGCGAATAAAAGTACGTTAGCGCAATATTCAATTCAGCGCAAATAAACTGTCATTCATTGAATATACCGATAAATGATTGTGTTTTGTTAATCATGTCGACCGTTCATGTTAATTCCACCGATTGTAGCTAGATAACGTGAATTTTAATTTAAAAATTCGGAAGTAGCTGGTTAGTGACATTAATCATCAAGACTGAAAGAGTTAATAAAAACAATGTTAGTACGCAATGTAACTTAGTTTGTTAATTAAATAAATTTACAATATAATATATTATACCATTATTTAATAGTTAGTCAAGTAGCTGTAGTATTCCGTCATTCGGTGGCACTGCTAAGTTCGATAAATAAATATGTTCCCTTTCACTGCTGAACGCCCTTGTACCTACTACGATATTTATGCTTAAACAACTATCTAGATAACTTTACACGTCGGAACGAAAACGTCAAGAGATATTGCTAATTAAATTAAGTCTTAGAAGAAAAACCATGGTAGTTTTGGAGCTAAGTGCTTGATTTAAATTTCACAATACACGGGTAATTGGATTCGATTTCCGCCAGCATCAATGAAATTGTTGATTAAAATTATTGCTCGTGGTAGATCCAAGCAGCTGTTTTATGACCGGGTCGCTCGACCGGAAGGTAACCATAGTGTCACAGTACCAGCTTAAAATAGCAACATTATGCTTGTAAGTGTAAATAACCAGAGACCCTTTATATACTGGAAACGAGGCATTCCATCTTAGTTCTCACGGGTGACATCGGATCTGCATTTTGATTCATTTTGGTAGATCACGCAGATTCATGAATGGGGTAGGTACCTAGTACCTAGCAGTCTGTGGTACATAGCATTCACTTACCATCAGGTGGACTGTGTGCCCGTTTGTCACCCATATTCCATAAAAGAATTTAAATATTTCGAGATCACGTGAAGGCCGTCAACACGCATCGGTGTAAACAGAGTAGATTATACCTGTTTAACGCTTATTAACATGGATTATACCTCCCATAGAAATTCTATTGCCGCTCCCCCCCTGAAATTTTGGTGCTCCAGCTCCGCAAGATAAAAGATTACAATGCTGTTATCAGTGCCTCAACGGAATCTGTGTCGTCTTGGACCCTTTCATATAAAAGATTGGCTCTTTAATGAACTTTTAAATACTCTAACTTTCTAGGTTTGTGAAAGCACGGTATATGCCACAAAAAATTCTTGTCCATGGTGTTCCTAGTTTCTGTCTTAAAGTTTGTGTACCCAAAAATTTTCGGACGAGGAAATACTTTTTTTCATCCTCTCCTGCTAGTTCATGAAACAACATTGCGCTTGCGCCATATTCACCTTCTCACCCAAAATCTTTAAAGATTTTATGCTTCCCCGACTATTTCATTATTTATTCTTTCCAAAATCTCACTTAATACGAATTAAATCACTGAATCTATGATACTAATGTTCTGTTGGTCGACCAACTCGGACAAGCTTAAGAGCTAAAGAAATATAATGTGTTTTATGACAGGATATGTTGCTAAGTAGTGTAGCTACTACTATTTTCCGGTTTCAAAGGAAGTTTTAAGTTTAAAGTACTGAACATTTCATAATATTCTTGAGAATAACCCAGCACAGTGGCCAGTCACGATCTGGAGAACTGCAATTTCATTTCTCTTTCCAGTAATAATGTTAATGTTGGCTGCATAACGTTACACCGTACCGTATATCATTGTCGTATTTGTCGCCTTAATTCGATCATAAAAAGCTGTGAACTCGACGTGGGATTGTAGCTGCAACGTAATTTCTTACGTGACAGTTGCGTCGGGGTAACAAGTTCAGAACTGAGCGAACACCTCCACTCGAAAACATTTACATTTGTTTAAATATGTGATCAACTTCAAAAAGTAGGAGTTTATCATTGCCCCTGTATTTTCTTGTTAGTTTTTTTTAATGTTATGTGATTCGTGGTAGTTCAGGCGTTAAGCGATTAGTTAATTATAAAAATAAAATATTAAAAACTGTTGTAGCTTCCGCCGCCACATCGTACTGTACAAGTGATGCTGTATTATGAGGGATCTTACAACGTTACTTCAATCGTCTCCATACATGTACTTTGAAATTTAAAACTAAGGTGTCTCAAACCGGTCAAAAACTGAAAACGGAATTAGTAATGATTTTTTAATATGGGAGGGCGAACGTGCATGCGGCTCAGCTGATGGTAAGTGTCGAACGCCGCCCATAAACAACTCTAACGCCAGGGTAATTGCAGATGCGTTGCCGGCCTTTTAAAAAAGGCTCTTAACTTGAAGGTCCCTAAGTAGTGCCGGTCCGGAAAAATCGCTGGTGGTAGTTGA
Organism: Parnassius honrathi; assembly: GCA_018247895.1. NCBI lineage: Eukaryota > Metazoa > Arthropoda > Insecta > Lepidoptera > Papilionidae > Parnassius > Parnassius honrathi. The sequence goes on from DWHP01007838.1 coordinate 8,272, forward strand.
TTCCACAAGGAAGTTGTGGGAGGAAGGAATCTTCTTGGAAATTTCACAGTAGTGGACCGCCAATCATTCAGGTGGTGAGGATGGTATCTGGAGTTCTGTCGCGATGTGCGACGGTGAAATTAAGCGGCTTGAGTAAGTTGAAACAATTACTCTGAGCCCTCCTCGTGGTATATACGATAGATTTCGTAAGTGAGTCAAACCTATCATAAAGTGCCGACGATTCGAACTTCTCTGCACTGGATGCAATCAAAGAGCTGGCACTGGGGAGCCCTGGCACAGAGTTGGGAACAGTATCCCACGTGAAGCTGAACCTGCGCCTTGTGAAGTTACTGGCGCTGTGCTGGCATGAAATACTGTACCGCTCTGCTGAGCACGCCAAGCTTTTTAGAGGCCAGTAAAAAAAAGGCCTTCTCTTCCAAGTGACCACGAAACTGCACGTCATTCGATATGTCGACGCCAAGAATTCCAATACTGGCTGAGGCAACAAGGGGAGTGCTCTGAAACTGAGGAAACACGACAAAGACACGGTTCTTTTTAGCGGTAAACGCGCAAACTTGTATCTTCTGGCTTTGACTTTAGACACAAGTTTGTTCCGGTACTTCCGGAACCGTTCGGTTTTCCCGAGAAATATTGGCACGGTCGGTGTATAAAGCATCACGCAAAGCAATGAATGTTATCGGTTTGCAACATGTCATTGATATACAGAAGAAACAGCGTTGGTGATAGCACGCAGCCTTGTGCGTTACCATCGAAGTTAATAGGCTTGTAATCGGAACATGCACCGTCTACTACGACCTACACAATTTCTCAGGAAGCCCATAGGAAGGAAGCTTCGAGAGAAGCGCTATATGCCAAACCCAATCAAAGGCATTCGTTATATCCAAACTAACCGCCAAAGCCTCCCCCTTGTACTCGATCGCCTGCGCCCATCGGTTTGTTAGATAAATAAGAAGACCACCAGCTGAGCGACCCCGACAGGATCCGTACTGGCAGTCACTAATCAGCTGGTGCCCCTCATATATTCTTATATTTACGCGAACACTACACATTTAAATAAAACAAGTTTTTACGGATTTTATCGCGTATTTAATATACGTAATAAAACTTATTTTATTTAGACGGAATTTCATCCATCCTTTCCATCTAACGGTGATGGTAACAACGACTTTGCTTCCACTATAGGCTTGGTTCGAAATACCCTTGACATTATTTAGTATTAATAAAGTTACTCAGTTCGGCTGTTCTTCTTTTAATTGATTTAGAAATATGTTTTAAGATTAAGAATCAAAATGCAGGTGCGATGTCACCCGAATGTGAGACCAAGATGGAATGCCTCGTTTACAGTTAGAAGGGTCTACGATTCTCTGCACTCACTACACGGAACAGCAGCTTTGAGCTGTTATTATGCTGGTATTCTTTGAGAGTGTGATTTTTGCTCGGTCGAGCCGACCCGTTTAAGTTACAATTATAATATATCTGCGTCGTAACTACATGGCATTCCTGAAAACAAAAAGAATGAGTCATGACTACCAGTAAAACGGTATTCGGTTTTCTATGCTTACCGCACGAAACACAATTACATTATGCTGCTATTTAATTTGTTTATATTACGCTGGTGTACGGTGAGAGCGTCGCTCCATTCGTGCTGCGGCCTGACTTCACCACGTAGATACTTATCGTTTGCGTTGACTAATTTGCGAGTAATGTGTCAATGCAAATTCGTCTCGTGTTCCTTTGTCCTTCGTAATTGACTATTTTCCGATCGCAGTTGACGTCATAGCTGTTATCAGACACCGCCAATTAAACAATACACATACGCTATTCAATGTACGATGCAAATTTGAATGGAATGGGGTTACGTTCTACAACGGATACGATTTTCCTTTCGGTCCACCTGTGGCCATTGTTGTGCAAGTCCCTGATATTGCATCCTGTGTTTACGATTACTAATAAGTAACAGGAGCACGACGCTAGTGAAAGTGAAGGTGAAGGTCGGCCGGCGTCGGAACGGTACCGTGTAACGGGGTTCTTCGTATACAATATAAACAATATATTTTTTATGAATAAAAATTAACTTTTTATTTGAATGTTTTTTTATTGTAGTTTGTAGTGACCGCGTAAGGCCCGCCACACACATACGGAATCCCGTTTGGTACACAAAATTTCGAACGGAAAAATACCGTGGGTGTGTGACGGATCATTGATTTTATACGGATTTGCTGCGTTGCGAATCCCGAATTGGAATTCCGAACCGGAATCCCCGGAGTATGTATGTGGTGGGCCTAAGATTACCCTATATCAATCATCCAGTGGGTGTCGTAAAAGACGACAGAGAGAAATCTATCAGGGTACGGGCAACAGCATTTTCCTAATAATGGCTTAAAATGATAAAAAAAACTGCATGTCAAACGTGCCCCCGCTATGCAAATGCAATCTGTGGTGGAGACTCGTTTGCAGCAGTTTTTTTTTTTTTTTTTTTTTTTATAGGATCGGGTGACAAACGAGCACACAGTCCACCTG
>DWHP01007839.1:0-10790 GCA_018247895.1 Parnassius honrathi
AAATAAGAAAAAAATATTTCGAGGACATGTGAAGTTCGCCAACACGCATTGGGGCAGCTCGGCGGACGTTTCCTTGCCCTAAAAGCCTCTCAGAAATTGTGGGAGGTCTGTCCCCAGCAGTGGGACGCATAGAGGCTGTATATTTACAGGCGAAAACAAAGAACGTTAATAACAATATGTTCTATCAAGAAGAAATATTTTTTTTAAATTAGAATATTATCTATAGTGATACAGCAATACATAATTTTCAAATTTTCCCGAACAATATGTATAGTATTTTGTAGGTATGTTTGGTAGCTGTACGATGTTTTTGCTCCTGACCGAATTCATCCGCTTCTCCACCATGCGGCACTTATTCATACATAAACACTCACGCCTGTCACCCAGAGGCATAGGCTGAGACTACAGACTTCCGTTTGGCATGATCCTGACAAAATTGGCGATATACTGAAAATGGACCAAATTAGGAGTACCCTTAACCAACGAGCATGTATGCGTAGGTGTATGAATGTGGAGGAGGTGAGAGAGGTGTGTAAGGACTTATATATAACGTCAAATACTGTTTTCAAATTCTACAAGCCCGAGTTTAACTACCAACTCACCTAATAGTAAATGATGATGCAGTCGAAAATGGTAACAATGCAATCGGGTGAAAAGGCAGATGCTGACAAATTATTTCAATACTTTGCTGTACGCGTGACGAACAATTAAGCAAACGGTTTGTTTCTAACGCGTGATGCTCGTAAGTTGACAAATAAGGGGTGGAAAATAGCTGAGCGCGTAATACAGTAACTGTAGCCGTCATTTGCCCAGTTTCCTATCTGCTTATAACATTGCTAGTAGTCTAAGACGAAAGTAGTCAAAGACCTTCATGTTTTGTAGTCACATTACATCCTGATTCAATAACCAGCTATTTGTATTTTACACAAATCTTAACCCAAATTAAATAGTTGTAAGACGACATACTCTGATGTATATTGGTGGATTGAGAGTATCCACTACTCCATATAATCCCGTTGGTATCATAAGAAGCGACAAAAGGAAACATACAGGAGACGATCAACAGCATCAATAACAACAACCACTGAAAAAATAAAAACTGTACTTGCTAAGCCGTTTGCCAAGCTGACAACTATGAGCCAACATATGAGGATGGTACATACTCGTAGAAGAAGACAGTCTAGCGACTGATAGGCTGTAATATATGAATGAATATACCGGGTACGGATAAGCGACCCGGTTAAAAAACTGGCAGATGAAATTAAATGTTAATAGCGGCTGTCTGTGTTCGGGAATTTTTAAAACCTAAGCTTATGCAAACTTAAGTTTATTTAAATCGCATCTTAAAGTATAACAGATGTTTTTTCTACATATACTCTACATTTAGATTAATGTGTTAAGAGTAAAAAGTTGAAGCACTCTTCGAACGGTTCCAAAGTTTTTCTCTCATGCCACCGGAGCATTTCATATTATTTTTGTTCCTGTCACTTACGCCGGGTTTATTTTTGGCGGCTCATTGTTATTGTAGCATCCCCGACACATGACGAAGTCCTCTTAATTTCCAGTAATCAAGGTACTTGGCAGCGACGGCCTGCATCTGAATAAACATTTCCCGAACTATGATTAAACTCCTATGCAGATTTCTCACATTATATAATATCTATATAGATATTTATCTCCGACGAGCAAGTAGCTAAATATAAAATATTAATTATGAATTTTGTAGCCTAAATTTTTTTTGCAATTAAGGGATTTTAGTACTCAGTTATTTTCCATTTTTTTCTAAATAACTACCATATCTACGCTGGTTGTTAAATATAATACGTAATTTTAAATTTATTGTTAAAAATTATCGTATTGATTATTTCATCGTATATATCGTATTTAAAAAAGATAACGATAAAAATTTTCGTTTATATATACATAATGCACCAATGCATCACTTATGATATCAAAGCTGCTCATAAAGTATTTATAGCAGTCTACGTTTGAATCTTGTCTGTAAGCACCCTTAAAGGAATCAACATTTAATCTCCTCATACATCAAGGATGTAGAGCCGAGATTTGTAAACCGTCAGCACTGGACGGGAAGTGACTAACATGGCGAGATTACTTTTCATAAAGATATATTAAGCTGCCTTGAAAAATAATTAAGAAAAGAGCACACCATATAAACAATTTTATAATTTATGTTAAATAATAATAATAACCGTGAGTATATCGTGTAGTGACGGTGTATGAATATTCACTACCTCATGTCGTCCTGAGAGTGTCGTGAGAGGCGACAAAGGGAAACAATTTGAGAGATGTGTAGCAGCATTTTCCTAAAACATCTAACATAATAACAAATAAAAAACTGTCAAGCGTAGTAACTGTTACGGTATAGTACGTTTAAAGTAAAAAAATATAACTACGTAACCTTTTCTGGCTAAAACTTTCTGCCTGTCTTGGTAGGCACACTTGCAATTTTGCCACCAAGCACCGAGATAACATTGCCGTCCGCTTGGAAGATATTGGAGAAGCAATGTTTATAGGCAGTTTTAATTAAAACCAATATTTGTGTGCCTCATATCAGTTGATGATTATGTAAGAACAAGATTTTGGAGAAGCAGTGTGCGTAGGCAGTTTTAATTAAAACCAATATTTTTGCGACCTATTTGATGCTTCTGACTTATATAACGATCCCTAGCAAAGGCATGGCGATTACAATGGTAGATGGTTTATAACTTGCACTTGACAAATAATTTTTTAATGATGATGACTGGTGATCATTACAACGGCTTCTCGGCATTCGAACATTCGTCTGAATGTTCATAAATAGTGTTTTATATTTGCGCCGTCGATCTGCAAGCACGTGACTGAGTAATCAACGTTCCACTATGCTGAGTTATGGCTTCTAGACAACAATCCCAAACTGCTTACTGCATCTTGAGTTTGAAAGTAACGTCTGTGTACTTCTTTATAACTCAATTCTCATTTAACCCAAAAGAAAGTAGAACTGAATTAACGCACTCATAATACATGTACCACATATCATCCCATAAGGATAGGGTCCCATAAGGGTCCCGGTAGGTGTCATAAGAGGCGAGAGATGGAAATGCAGATGGGTAGCAGCATCTGCCTGAAAACGACAAAAAAACTGCAATTGGGAACCTGCTTAACAACCGTGGCAACTATAGCAAATATCGCCCTATGCGGTAATCTATGAGAGAGGCCTACGTTCAGGAGTGGACTTTATCGGCTGTAACGCAATAATACAGTTAATCTTAGACTGAACAGCTTTCTTTGAAAGTAGATATTTCTTATAGCAATATGTTTACAAAGTGATTATAAATATAATTACTTTGTAAACCTATTACTACATATTATAAATATAATACAAAGCACCTTGCATTATGACAACATGATGAATGAGTCAGCTGAACTATAGAATGACAACGTTCTTATCGATTACCATTGAAAACTACCCACATAATGTTATACGGTGAGAGATGAGAACCGACTGATCAATTGACTCATCTTGGTTTTTTTTTCGATTGTATGTTCAGTGTTTAGGCACGATAAAATTTGTTTTAGTTTTAGGAAATATATTTTAGTACTATCATATTGGATGTAAAAACAACTTTACCCTTGTTATCAAATCCAGTTTCTTTCCATTACGACATTGATACAATAATGTCTCCATACTTTACTGCATACAAAGTCTTAATCTGAAACAACGCATTAACAAAACAAATCTATGAGTCAGTTATTAGTCACCCGATTATGTTATCAACACTAGGGCTACCCATAAGCGGTTGTGCTCTTAACGTAGTTTAGGGGTTTTAAATTTATACGAAATTGAAATATTTGTTAAAGTTATTTTATTTTTTTATTTAAAAATTATTTAAAAATAACTTGGAATAATGTAGTATGTACCTTGTTTTTGCGGGTTATTACGGGCATTACTTTTACATTGTGCAAGTTTTCTGTGGTCGTTTCTTATAGCGGATTGTCTTTTGATATATTTGGTCAGAGAATTTGTTTAAGACTTTTGCAACTGGTGGTACTACATCGTATAAATATGATAGAGGTGATTTATTTGATGTTCATATAAGATATTGAATTCAATTTCACGAATTTGCTCTATAATACAGCATTAATAAGTTTAAAGTTATATCTGTTGTAATTAAAATATAAAACGTATAGGTATTAACATTGAAATTGAAAGAAAATGTTAAATTATAAAGCAGTTAAAAAAACAATTATTTGAAGCAATGGGTATTTAATGGTGACATTTATTTGAAAACGTTAATTTAAATTCGTCTGCCAATATTTTGGACAGTGTTTTCCCTAAAGATAAAGAACATAAATTACTTTAATTGTATGTAAATACATCCTTTTAAGTACAGGACCTTTAAAAACATCCTTTGTTGTCTAAGCATTAATGTTTTCGAGCACTTTAAGTAATGACCGATTTCATTAGAGTCCGCGTAGAAGAGGTACGGGAAAGTACGATTAGATAACAAAAACTCATTTCGGAAACATTGTTACAGACATTCTTATGATAAACACCACTGGAATAGTCTTTACTGGCACTTAAACAAATTGCATATTTAAAGAACAATTGTTGTTCATTCAGAAGAAACATAAACTTTAATAGGTCAACGAAATGTTTTCATTTGAAAGGTTTTCACTAACATTATCAAGTTTAGCCTCTGCTAGCTTTCGCCATCGTTTTATTTTCGATTTGTAGTGGGTGTCTAAATGTTATATTTTTTTTAAATTTATTATCACTATTTATGGTAAATGACTACTGCGTTTAATTACAATCCTCACTGAAAGAATTTATAGAAATTATTATTATCAGTAAAATTGTTCTACGGATGTCTCTATACTCCCCATACAAAACAGGGCAGGTATTTTGTGAGTCACTGTTCCGGTTGAAACCATTCGAGCTTTAGCCATAATATACACTTTGCTGCTAGGCACATGTCTCGATGCATATAAGTTATGAAGCGATTAACGAACTTCGCATACTCTCGAACCTCGAAATATTTCATCGTCACTCATGTTTCCTCACGATGTTTTTGTTCACAGCCAAGCTCTCAGTAAATCAGTGCATATAATTGCCAGTAACAATTTTACTGTTGGTGGAAATCGAAATCGGGTGGCCTGCGGATTGTAAAATTTACGTACGTTTCGATTTTGTAAGTTATCGTGAAGAGGTGATTTCAGAATATCCACTTCCCCATATCGTCTCGTGGGTGCGACAGAGGAAGACGAACGCAAGAGACGGGCATCAGCATCATCCTAATTACAACTCAAATTAATTAAAAATGCGCTTACCAACCCGCTTTCTTCTACCTACTTCTATCTACTACTGTTGCTTCTAGTTCGACCGCTATCTAGTTCGACTGCTATCTAGTTGCACCTCGTTGACTACGATCGCTACATTGCCTCGATGCTCTAGTAGTTGTAGATACGAGATTGGGTCACGGGTCAGAGCAAAATCAGTTGTTAGGTTTTTTTGTCCAGAAATATGCTAGAGTCCAGGGTCACGAAGTTGACGGTATTTCACACGCGTGCCTCGAAAAGCACGTAAAGCCGTTGGTCCTGCACCCGATGTCTCTCTCTGGCCGTTTCAGATTACCCTTCCATCGGACTATGAGAGTGTGGAAATGCCGTTGGCTAGCCTCCCTCGAATCAGGCAGCCGTGACCGAAAATCGATCTAAAAGACGTTATTAGAGTTGCACCCATCGACTTGCTGTTATGGTAGTTTTAAAGAGAAAGAATCTACTACTCAACACGAGACAAGTCAAAAGTTATTATCACAACCTAAGTATCCAAACCAAACAATACCCGAAACGAAAGGTTAGCCTGAAGAAATTTATTGTGACATTTTGATCTGCTCTGGTATAATTCGTTATATTCCCCTCTGGTGACACAGTTTATGCTAAACATTATTTATTATTAATACTCAAAGAATTTACATTTTTTCCATTTTTTCCAGATAGGTGAACTGCTCTTCGTGATTACTTCTTCATGGCAACGATCGTCCACTTAATGCAAAACACACTAGTCCTACCCAGGTCGAGCCGACCAATTCGTACTGTAGTCATAATAAAGTTTTCCTTTATAAAATAAAGGTGAGAAACGAGCACACAGTCCACCTGATGGTAAGTGAATGCTGCGATCAATATCGATTAAGAATGAAAATGCAGATGCGTTGTCACCCCAGAAGGCTGGGATACAATACCTCGATTAAAAGTCTAAGTAAAAAAGGGTCTCTGGATCTCTACACTCACCATACAAAAGAAAAAGGTATTAAGCTTCTATTTTACGTTGGTATTCTGTGAGGGCGTGGCCCATCCCCGGTCGAGCAGACCCATTTGTGCCACAACAATAATTTAGCTGCAGCGTGGCTATACCACACGTATAATACCTACATCATGATTCTGCCACGTTAGATTATAGTTGCAGTTTTTACACATTTGCAAACTCAAAATAAAAAAAAATGTATAAATTGCACAAGTATTAATAAGTATAAATACGTTATATAAAGTAAAAATTACCATAATTACGTGTATTAGGATAATTGACGTTATTGTAATGATTGATGGTATTCTAATTATTTTGTAATGTGAATAAAAGGCTTATAATTATTATCATTATACTCAAAATAGTTCTTGAAACAGCTTTAGGAGCTTATGAAATTAACGTCAAAATCTTTTAAAAAAACGTGCCGGAACGCGGCTAAACCTCAGTACTGCAGCTTTTATGTGAAATTTAATGTTGCATATTTAATGCCACTGCGATGTTAGTGCTGTAACCGTCACTTGAAATAATTTAGTACATCGCGTCGACGTATTTAAACAAAAGCGTTTTGTGTTCTTGTTTTCAATTTGTAAAACGCATAGCAATTTCCCGCAAGCCACCTTTTTTCCTTTTCACATCAAATACCGGTTTAAAGAAATCTCAGAAAACGTTGGTTAACATCAATACTTCAAATAGTTAAGGCTACAAAGCAATATTACGTAGGTTAAAGATTTTAAATTGCTAAATAAAAGCAAAGGGTTAGAACTTACATTGTAAACTCAGGAAAATAATTAAAATATTTGCCATTATTTAATCTTGTTCAAAAGCATTTTCTTGATAACGACTCAAAAAAATGGTTAACTGTGGTTGGAAATACGTCAGCCAAGCTGAGTAATATAGCAACTATTATACTATATGAGGGAATATATGGGAGAGATATAAGTTCACTATAGTGAGTGCAGTGTACTTGTGATAAACTATAATGAATGAATTCATAAATCTTACGATTTTGAATTCATTCATAGTTTATCAATGAATTCATATATCTTATTCAACAAATCTTGTTCATCAGATTGTTATTGTCCACTGCTGGAAGTAGGCATGTTATATTGTGGGTAGAATTCAAAGCTAATCGGTGGTATACTTGACTGATGGATTGGCGATCAGAGTACCAGACGTCTCGAAACTTTAACGCTGCTCTATGTTACCGCTATGTGTAGTGTATAACCAAAATATCTTCTAGGCCAAAATATCTTAGTTATGTCGTATGTTAGTGTCCGTATGTTTACGTAAAGTATATCAAATTGTACAAACATACAGAATATCAAAAATTTTTTTGCAATTTAAATAATCTGTTTATTTTCTAAAGAGATCCCGAAGGTATTCAAAAATTACTTTAGCAAAGTTATTAAAAGGTAGAGGATATCAAAGTGTGTTAATTATAATAGCTTTAAATTTACTTGCTTACAGCTGTAATTAACCTACTTTTATAAATAATTTAAACAATAATTATTACAAATGTAAGTGATATTATGGAGTCGTATCAGTGTAGTAGCAGCATAAGAATCCACTATCCCATATCATCTCGTTGGTATTATAGGAGGCAGGGAAATGAAACAGGATACGGACAATAGAATCTTCTTAATAACAACTTAGAACAATTAAAATCTGCGGTTAACAACCCCTTCCAACGTTGCTACGGAAGATATCACTCCCAATCCCAATTTATTGGGCAGGCCTTTATTCAGCAGTGTAATTTTGATGGGCTATAATTAAAAAATGATGAAGTATGTGAAATTTTAATTTTTTTTTAAATAGAGTTTACTATTTTTTATCGTATTCTTGCATTGTCATCCAAATTTGAGCTATATTCAAAATTTCAAATTTCCGGCTTATCCGAAAGTTATTTTATAATTAATAACTAAATCCCACCCGAAACGACTGACTGACAGACAAACAAGAAAGAGACAATAAAAACGTGATAAATATTGCTACTTGGGACCGGATTAATTTAATACTTTAGGTAATATTTAATAACATAGTCGTAGTTTTTAATTATTAACAATCGTCAATAAAAACGTCACTAAACAATTGTTTTTTTCTAATATAAACGACGATATCGTTGAAAGTGTAATTACATCGAAACACATTAGTCGAGAGCCTTTCTTATTTAAACGTTAATGGAATGAAATGTGGAACAACAAGAAATCCGATATAAGTGGACTGGACGTATGTTATTTCAATAGAAACGCAGACCCGGCTCTATTTGTCTTGCTCTACGTGTGAATTGTGCGATATGAGACAACAGTCCGGTACTCTTGATTTCAGTCCAATGCACAAGTGCGAAAAAATACAGGAAATTGGAAAAATATTAGAAGAGAAACCGTTGCTTGGATAAACAATAGATTCTTTTTGGTTTATTCGCTTTGAACCCATGCTTTTAATAAAAGCCATGTTTGCAGAATGTTCGTGATTTTATGACTTTTTGAACATCCGTTACCTTCAGATTTAGCATAGCTATGATTAAAAATAGCTTTGTTTCAAAACATAATGTCCACAGAAAAACGCAGAATGCTTACATTTGAAGTACACAAAATAAAACAAAATAAATTATGTATTGAACAAAACTAACATTATTGCTTGAAGTATATTTTTTTGTGTCTTCTCTAAAAACAATTCCTGCTTTAACATTATTTTTACTTTTGAAATAACACAAAATGATCTCTAAAATTGTATCTTGTTGCAAACCTTGCTGAGTATTATAGATCAGGATTTTTATTAACATTTTTACTTGGTAGAGCCATGCTGGGCCGGGCCGTTCCAGCCGGGGAAGGACCACACTCTTGCACAATACTGGCGTAAAATAACAGCTCAATGAGTTTCGTACGGTGAGTGTTGAAATCCGTTTGTTCGAGAGGCTCCTACGTTGCTAAGTTTCTTTTAAATGGGGAGGAGCTGAGTCTTGTCGAATACACTATTCTTTCGAACTGACAGTTGACGGAAAGCTTCAATGGGGCTCCCATATCTCTAAACTCGCTATAAAAATTAATTTTGCAGCATATGCATTAAAATATTAGACGCCTTACATGTATTGAAAAAACTAGATTAGTTTATTTTGGTTATCTCCATATCACAATGTTATATGGAATCTTGCTATGGAGTAATTCAACTGACATTGAAACTATCTTTGTTTTGTAGAAAAGAGTCATAAGAGGAATTTATAACCTAGGTCCGAAAGAATTTCTTAGTGAAAAATTTAAAGAAATAAAAATATTAACTGTAGCCTCTCGGTATATTAACGAAAATTTTATCAGTATGTACAGCTGCCAGATATGCCAGTTAATCGACTTCAAAGAGTCAATTATTCCTTATTATAGGGCAATGTATAAGCATTTACAACAAAGTCGCTAAAAATATGCAAGATGTATTTACAAAAATTTGTAATTTTATTTGGTGAATTTTGCTTAATATGGTTTTAGTACTAAAAAGTATGTTATTGATTATAACCCTTGGGAATGAAGTAATAGCTACCATGCTGTTCGTAAATATTTTTGACATTGGAAAGAATCAACTTAATGTAATAAGAAGATGCCTATAATCATGTCCATATTTGTATAAGGTCAGTCACTTATTTTCGTTAAAATAATAGAACGGGAAAATTTCTGCTATTTGGTGGTTGGAAAATGGCATCAAAATATAAGTAAGAACTTAATAACGAAGGTAAATATCAGCATATTATTCAAGTAAATTTCCCAACACAGAGAACAAGACACTTGAGAATTATTCTATCCTGAAAGTTCAGTTTTCAGTCAGCTACATGGCCGACCCATTGCTGCTTCAGCCTAATTATTCGCTTAGCTATTTCAGTTACTTCTATTTCTTTAAAAAAAATCATATCGCACTCTTTTTACTTAGTGAGAATGTACAGTAAGCATTAGTCTATAATCTGATAATATTCATTTGTAATTTGTATCTCAAATAGCCTCGTAAGAAACCGTCAACGTGCCAGATATAGCGTCCCCCGCGGCCGCTTGACTTGTGTAATTACAATGTCAATTTTTTTGTGATTCCACAAGCGTTCAGACGACGCTGGCGGCGGAGTATAAATAGAATCGCAATCGCATTTGCTACCTCTCCTTGAAGGATTGCTGACATCAACAATTTACAATGATCGACTGAAATGCGCCCGTTGTAGATTTATTAAATTGTAATTTACACGCATTTTAGATTACATTTTTCAATCAAAGCTTAAGATACTTTTATTAATTCATACAACTAGCTGTTACCCACGGCTTCGCCCACATGGTCACTGGACTACTACTGAACTGAACTGAACTATCCGTGACTTTTTGAATTGAAAGAAAACTGAGTTTTATAGATTTGTCAGAGATGCAGCTATTAAAAGGAAACTGAGAAAAATTGATTCGTCAGCCTATTTAAATGTTTTGAAACGCAGCGTATAGGAAAGCATGAAAATAGCCTGTTTATTCCA